>CAEGAE010001340.1:0-185727 GCA_903067095.1 Girardinus metallicus
GGAACCTGATTGTATTGTTTTGGAGCTGCAGCGCTTTGGACGCTCTGCTGTCTTGTCTTGCCGGTGTTTGATTGGGCCGCTCTCGACAGAACCTGTAGCTGATTGGACAGGCTGTGTGGGCGGGGCATGACTCCTCTGGCCCCGTTGAAAGGACTCTGAAACCTGACAACAATTTGTTCAATTGCTTGGAGTGTTTTTCTTTTACATTTTGTCTTTGTTTTGCATTATTGAAATTACTAATTTGTTTTTTTTTTTTGGGTTGATATACTAATTTGCTTTCTTTTGCATCACTTTTTTTTTTTTTTTTTAATAATTAAGAGTTGTCCTCTCCTCACCCTACACCTTTTCTTTCCAGGGACAGAGTAGTAGGCCTGAAGCCATGTTTTTAAAAAGAGAAATGTTTTAAGGAAATTGTTCAATAAAATATTGTGTTCTGGTGCATCTTGTTTTAAAAAGATCTCCCCCCTGCTGGTCACATTCCATTTAATGTGCAACTTTCTGCTGGTCTGCTACATGAAAGGATACTGAAATGCATCGGGGTTTGTGGTTGGATATAACAAAATAAGGTAAAAATTTAAATTGTGTGAATACTTTTGCATGGCAGTGTCCTGCTTGCTCTGTTAAGATGCATATTTGTTCCCAAGTCACAAAAACACTCTAAGGTGTCATGCTAAATGAAAAGATGACAAATTTCCATCTTCTCAAATAGGCCACCCTGCAGCTCCTCTATTTCCATTTTTAAGCACCTTTGGAGAAAGAGAATCCCCAAAAAAGAGTGAAAACGGAAAATTCACGTTCCCAAAATAGGGCTTTCGGAGCTGCCACTCGGCGGGGATGACAGACATCTGTTTGCAACTCGCAGACAAGAGATGTGCCTTGTAATTGAATTCATGTCAGATGTGCTCAATGTGCTGGCTGTCAAGACGTTGTCACCGTCACATCTTCCAAAACTTTCATTATGTCTGTGAATGTGCCCACACAGACTTGCCCACATAGGCGAAGGCACATTCATGTGCACACGCAGGAATTTCAAATCAAAGCTATTTTTTATTTTTTTTGCTTTTCATGGCTACAGTTCCAGCCCTAAACGCCCGGCTTCTGCTGCCGTGATCCTTATTCAGGGATGAGTTTGACGTCTGCTGGTGAAAGTGTCATCCAACTTCCTGGTGATTCACTGCGGGACCACAGATGGAAGAATCCCCGCTCGGCGTTGCCATTTTCGAAGCTCTAATAACATCACGGCCTTTAAGTCGTTTTTCCACCTTTATAAGGTAGGAGAATAACACATTTATTTTGTTTGGCAAGGAAATGCGTAGATGAACCGGGACTAGACAGTTGGATTAAAAAGAAGATCCGAACAAATGGAGCGCATTGACAGAAAACCAAGAAGGCAGCACAACGCCTTATTGCAAAAGTGACAACTATAAAAGTATACAAAGATTTTATTTGTTAGACTTTTGTGTTTCTTTTTGTACAAGCAAAAATCTGAACAATATACCTGTAACTGCTTTACACATGCAAGTGCAGAAAATCACAGGAATTCACAAATTAAATTTTTTCAGCCTCCAAATCCCAATTCTAGATAAGGTCAAAGATTAAAAAAAAAAAACCCAGGAGAGATCAAATCTGTATTATTTAATTGGATTAAGTTTTTAAGCAAAACAAGTGGCTCTACTTCCCTCTGCCTTCAGATAAATAAGACCTGAAAAACTTAAATTATCTGTTGCACCAGATTAATTTGACACAGCTGTCTTCCCTCCCTAGTCACTCTAATTGTTGATAGTAAAGTGTGATGGGTGCTTCCATTTTGCAAGAAAGCCTCCCTTAAACTTAATTTAATTAAGTTTTACTGCTCAACAAATTAAGTTGTTTTTTTTATACACACAACCACAGCCAAGACTGAACTCAAAGTGCATCAACACATATCCAGAGATGACACATAAGAACCCAGGATGAAAAAAAAAACCCCGGTATCTTAAGTAAAATTTTAATGTTTTACAAAGACATTATTTAACCAAAAAAGATGTCTAATTATTTGGTTAATGTACATCTTTAGAACAATTCATTTTAAAAATAACTCAGTTAAGTTTCTGTAACATTTTATGGTTTTATATGTAAGAAATATTTCAGAAAAAAGTAACAAACTACATGTAGCGTTGATTTTAGACGAAATCGTACATGTGGGTGTTGTAAAATAAATTTGTGTCCATTACGCACCAACAGCTCAGTACTGTTGATGCAAGCAGCGGCCATATTGAAACACACTACAAGTCGTAACCGAGATGCTCAACTTCGGAGGTGCGTTCCAATTGATTTTTCCGACTGTGGAGTCAGTTTTTCCCAGTTTCGAGTTCAACTGAAAAGCAGCATAAATTCTCAACCCAGCGGGGTTCGATTCCCAAACCTGGATCTTTGCTCGTTTTCTCTCTCTCTGTGCCCATTTCTTGCCCCAAATACTGCATGCGAATGCCACTTATGCCTCAAAAACCTTTTTTTGTTATAAAAAATGTAAAAAAAACAAGGCCTGGCGTCACCTCTGCCAGAGTTGTTAGCTCATGCAGTAATACTGTGAACAAATCTTCTGTGCTGGACACCACTTCAGGTGTCAGGCAAAAAAGAAAGGGAACTTCATGAGCTGTATTTTTTTTTTTTTTTTTGTCAGGACTTTACAACAGCTCCAGATATGATTACACACTCGCGTTGTTACCAAGCTGAGGGCGGAAAGGCAGTAAAGAGAATAATGAGGGGGCCTGATGCAGCACTGCGGTCTTTCTGCCTGTGGACTGATGGGCCCGGGAACTCATTTCATTAGTGGAAGAGGGGATGAAGGAGAAGTGCACTAAGCACAGCCCTCACCCCACACTGACACACACTTTTATAGACACCAACGGAACAGTCTCCCGCAAACACAAATTACCTGCCAGCGTCAATAGCAGCTCCTACATGTCACATTTATATGAAAGGTTAAAGAGAAACAAACGGCTGATGGCGGCTGGCAGTGATGCCTGGCAGCGAGCAGACTCTGCTTCCCCGGAGCATCCCCGGACAGAGGTGACCGCAGTCAAACGGGGGGCCGTGGGGGTTGAAACAGTGAGTGTGATTTAAGAGCCACACCGTAGCAAAGGGCATGTCTGAGGCTTCTTTGTAGATAAATAAGTTTTATCTGTCGGCCTAGTTTAACTTGACAGAACTGGCTCGCTGTGGTTGAGAAGAACCACAGTGCTTTGTAACTCACAGATCAGACTGAGCGTGGTCGCATTTCAGTTTCCTCTTTGGAAATATTCTCTCGAAAACAGGAAGGAACTAGACACAACTGAGAGAACATAGGTATGTTTTATTCTTAGGTACTGTGTATATATTGGTCTGTGGTCAAAGTGAAGTGATGTCAAGTCTGTAAGTATTTGTGACTCAGTAAATTTATCCGCAGTGAACAGCCGTCAGAAGCACGACATTTTGGAAGTCGAAAGAGGAAGATAAATGGCGGAGAAAGAAACTGCGTTGCCAAGCAGGCAGGTGACAGAGTTCAGAGCCAAAAGGAGCTCTGCCAACCTGTATGTAAAAGTTCACATCCGTCTGTTCATTGACTTGTCAACACTTTGTTTATTTGAGAACATTTTTGTTCGTGTAATAGTTATTATTATTAATTGCTGAAGCCACCAATAAAACCGTAATCTTGGTTAGGAGAGAGAGCCACATGGCCGACAGATGAAGAGTCAGCAAGGTGGGAGAGGGAGGATGACGGAGCACCGCAGCAGACATCACTTAGAACAAAAAACACACAACTGCTGCCTCTTTTTTCCCTTAAAAATGGGTTATTTACAGATGAAAGTACGTCTGCTGGATATAAGACAAGGCTGTGCCTTTGTTTTTGACTGGCTCCATAGCAACCTTCCTGAATGCGTAACTCAGGACGTCATAACGTTACTGTTGTTACCCGTAGAAGTTTGGATAATGTTCCAAGATGCTCAGTTGTGCTTGACTTTTTCCCAACAATACATCACAATGCATTTACCCAGATCCAGTCAGTAAATATGAATATCATTTAAAATACCGTTTATCTCAAGAAGGTTGTGATTTATGTCAAACGCATTGATTATAGATTAATTACACACAGATAAAAGATTGAAAGCCTTTATTTCTGTTAACTATGATGATTTTCCACTTACAGGTTAAAATTAGACAGGCCTGTTGCAATAACAAGCTTTGCTGTACGATAAGTTGTTCCAGAAGTTATTGTGATAAACGATAATATTGTTGTTTTGGGACCATTTTCAATCATTATAATGGTAATGGCAAAATAATGCAAGAATACATCATACAAGATCGATAAACTTTCAATTCTGATGAGCATTTAAAAACTAGAAGACATTTTTAATAATACAAAATAAAGCAAAACAAATAAATTGAATTATGAAGTCTCTGTAAACAAATTGTCCTTCCAAAAAAGGACTAGATGAGACCAAAGCACCAGACAGAAGACTTTTATTATTCAAAAACAATAAACCATGCCAATCAAAAGTTTGTTTTAATTCATCATGTGATTAATTGATTTATTGATTATTGTGACAGGCTTAAAATTAGACACTCAGACATTTAAAATTAGGACATAACAAGAGCCCATTAAAAAGTATGTGTAATACAGAAATGCGGTTTTAACGAAAAGTATGTTTCATTACCTGTTTAATGTTTATTTTCCAAATGGGCCTCCTCTGAACTCCTCTGCTTTAATTTATTGAATATGACTGTAGTATGAACAGGTTTCTCAGATTCCTAGCTTTTACTCTTATAAAAAAAGCACTTTTAAAAATAATTAAACCTCATTTAAACCCGACTACAATGGCATATTCATTAAGTTTTCATTGCTTTTGTTTGTTTCTCCTTTTCCTCACAGTGAAAAATTGATGTAGCACGTAATTAAGATATACTTTTTAAAGTTTTAACGGGCATAGTCTTTTCATTATTAACTTCTTCTGCAAAATGAAACCCGCTTCCCCCTGTGACAGACAGTTTGCCTGTTCAGGCTGTACCCACCAGCTCCCTCCTCCCCCCTGCTGTGAGATCTGGTGCCTGGCATGTTTAGAAATGCACTTTTGATTTCAGGGAAAGCTTTTCTTCGAATACGTTTTCCAAGCATTTAAGATTCCTGCTGGTGTTCCTGGGAAACAGAGCGCAGCACTTCTGGTTTTTAGCCTTTAAGTTTTCCTGAAAGTCTTTTGAAGTTTGCTTGATCCTGTGAGCAGCTGTCTTTAGACTCCAAATGTGCCCTCCGCTGCGTGAGAATACTGGCATCTTAGAAGTTGTTCCTGCTTTACAGTCATGACTGTTTTTTTTTTTCTTTCTTTCTTTGTTTTGTTTTTTTACCGTTTTCAAAACTAAGCTGCTTTTGCTAGCCAAAAAAAACCTTCAAAACATTCTAACCCAACAATGAAAGGCAGATTCATTTGAAATACTTTAAGACCTTGTATTCAGCAATTATTACAATAATTTTAATAATAAGTCAGTAAGTGGCATTCTGGAGAAGTGTAACAGCTAAGGACTTTCTTACATTGAACAAAGTTTCTTCTGAGAATTCAATCAAGAATGTAGGAGGCAAACACATTCTGCTCCAAGTATGTGGACTTGACAGCACTTTGTAGCTGGTATACATACACATGTCTTCTGACAAGCTGTTCCCTGAAGGCTTGACTGAATGAGTTGCTACAGAGGGAATGGACACAGTAATATAATGCAAAGCCACAAGTCTAAAACTTTGCACAAACTGTTGGGCCTCCGGTGAAAAGCAGGAAAAATGGATTTGTTTCAAGTAAATGAAAGGTTCCAATGAATATGTATTACGTTTGTAATCTTAGCTGCTTTATATAAAGTTTGTTACTGTTCAAGGAGGCAAAACATCAACAAATGAAGGACAACAACTTAAGGCCAAACAATAAAAAAAAAAATTAAAAATGCGATGCATAGTTTAGCTCCTCACATAGTCAACTTTATTCGATTAATTTAAAAGAGGTTTTGGCTCGAAGGTTTTCTCATTCAGGAAATACAAATGAAGGATGAAGGCCTGAGGGTGGAAACACTGTTTAAAGCTGCAGAACTTTTATTTTTAAAAAACTTTTTTTTTTTTTTTAAGTTTAAAAAGAAAACAAACAAAAAAAACTTTTAAACGGTACTTGTTTAAATTGTCATCATGTGGTGGTAGTGTCGTAATGCATCATTTCTCACTCTAAATGTGAGAATTCATGCTCTCTTGTCCTTCCCCTTTTGAAAAACAGGCCACTGTGACATGTCACATTTGCCAGTAAACAGAGAGTTGTGAATAATTAAAAGTTCCTCTGAACGACTTTTAAAAAGTAAAAAGTAAAAAAATGCCAGTAAGTGTGATTCCTTTGATTGTTATAAACATTTATTTATTCATAATGTGGGTTTTTATTCCCTCTGAGTAAACGTACTCAGAGGGTTGGATGTTTCCCTTCTATTAATTATTATTTTTTGCAGTTGCTATAAAAATAATTCAAATCAAGAACTGTTAACGACTATGGATGGTCCTGCTTGTGAGGCAAACAAAAAGATAGCGAGGTGTTCTTGTTATGCGACTGAACTCTCCCTCAGTTAGCTGAAATCCAACATCTCATTCGTTTAGCGTTTAAATAATCTACTAAATTCATTAAAGGAGGATTACCAGCTATTGATGTAGCCATGATTTAAGCGCTAATAAAATGCTCTCTTGGACCTTGTTAGTGCTGAAGGAGAAGGATAGCTCACTTAAACCTGTTAAGAAGTTCAACTTTTCACCTCTTCTCAAAATTGATGTTGGTGCTTTCTGCGACACGGCTCACTCTGTTCTACCTTTATCAAGTCCTTTTGACTCACATGACGTTACTGACGTCGTCGATGAGGCAATTACGCGTTACCAAAAAGGTCATGGCAACAGCAGATATGAATCAGGAAAGTCGTACGCAGTGGGAGGTCTGTTCCTCACTCCCTCCGCACAAGTCTCTCGTCAGCAGCTTCTGCACTGCAGTTAACATCACAGAAAAAAATGGTCACAAGTTTGTTCCTTTTAATAGATGCCGATGTAATCCAGAGTAGAAGGTGTCTTTCAAATGTGGATGAGCAACCGTGAGGAATAAGACTGGTATTGACATCAATTTTATCAAAAAGCTTGTTCTGTTTATGAACCACAATATTTTCATATATTCATTTAATTGAAGAAGTCCCAGATTGTGTTTGTGGGCCTGGCAGGCAACTGCAGGGCTTTGTGCAATTATCTAAACTCCTTTAGCTTTTTCAAATGTTGTCACATTACAGTCAGAAACCTTTTATGTACAAAGTAGTCTAAAACGGAGAAGTGGAAATCAAAAAATAACTTGGTCTTCCCCAGCAGAGGAAAGCCCAAGGGCTGATTATGCCCAGAAAACAACAACGATTCGCGCAGGACATCACGGGGAAATAACAACAAAAAGCATCTACAGCACTACTGGCCTCATGAAGCTCAGTTAGGGATAGTGTACATGAAGTAGACATTACCAAAGGCGTTTTATATAGGAGAGTTTAAAGATCAAAAAGAAACTAAAAGAACATGAAATAACACATTTTCCATTTGCCAAAAACAACTTCTTGATCCCTGAGACTTGTGGGAAAATACTTAGTTGACTTACAGGACAAAATTGGAACTTTTTGGAAGGTGTGTGTGCAATTACATCTGGTGTAAAGCTGACACAGCATTTCTAAAAGAAACCTCAGACTGACAGTTAAACTTTGCAGAGTTACTGTGATTACAGTTCTGGTTGCCTTTGGTTTGTTATTTTATTTGTATTTCCTTCTAATTCACGAAAAGCATTTTGAGTTGCCTTGTTGCTGAAAATGTGCTATATGAATAAAATTACCTTACCCTACCTACCTTATCCAGAAAACCCCAAAGGAGAGTTTCTGGCATTAAGGTGAACTACATTGTCCTGCCGCAATGGACTATTCTGAGTGAGATGCTGACAAAAATTATTCACAGTGATCTCAGGACTCTTTGCCAGCTGTCACCCATCAAGGGTGGCTAAACCAGTTATTCAATTACAGGAGCATTATCTTTTCACATAGATCCATGTTGGGTTTGGTTGGGTAATTTTCTCTTTATGAATTAAATCATTTTGTATTTATTCAGAAAGGTCCATTTTGACTTTGCAAATTGGGACTTCGCCATTTGCAAAGTCCCAATTGGTATAGAGCAAAAATAAGACTATAAACCACAAGACTGTACAAAATCCACAGTAATGTCTTACAAAATCAAAGAGACATTGAGCATTTCCTGATTTGGCTTGAGGAAGTTCACTCTCACACTTTTTGCACTGTAAAGTACTGAAAAAGAAAGTTTGACCCAGACTTGAGTATTGCAAAAAGTTATTTTTTTTTTCCTCACCTAAAGGAAAGGTCAGTGAAATTCTAAGGTTATTGACTTTTTGCAGAGGGAATCTTGAACAGACCAAGGCCGGAGAGACACACTTAGCAAAGCAAACAAACAAACAACAACAACAAAAAAAAAACCTGACTTAGCTAAGCTCCTAACCATGTGGGCCGGCAGAAAACCGGCTTAGAAAGGGCCCAGAGGCCTGGAAGAGAGTGTGTTTTTGGGCAGCTTCAGAGCCAGGATGCGAACAGAATAACAACTCGACACCCACAGCTTGCCAAGAGCGGGACAAACAAAAACCAAACCTGTGAGGTGGACAGAGGAAGAAACGGAGAGAGCGAGCTCATCGCAGGCTCGAAACAAACGGAGCAGTGCGGCAAGGACACTGGGCTAGAAAGCAGAAACAGCATTGATCCAAAAAGGACGGGCAAATCTTTAAAAGTCAAGCTATGCGCTTGTGATTGCAGAAAGACGATCAACAAATCGCAGGAAGTTCATTAGTTTCCTACAGAGCCCAGGGATCAGGGAGATGTGGTTGATGTCAACAACCACTTAGCTGTGAAGGTGGCCTGGGTTGAACTTCCTTTTACTGCATTTAGAGTAAAACTGAAAGAAACAAATGTGAAGTACAGTTTTAGGAACTACCCAGTTTTTGTTTTTTTTTATGGCAATGCAATGAAAAGTAAATTATCTTGACAAGCATGTCAGTGATTTAAAAACATTAACAACCTGCTTTGTGAATGTTTTCATACCCCATTCATCTTTTTGTGTTCTGTCAAAAAAAAAAAAAACACAAACTTTTATGTGACAGATAACAAAAAGTAGTAGAACTATAGGAAGGAAGAAAGTCAAGTTTATTTGGATAGCACATTTCAGCGATACGGCAATCCAAAGTGCATTACATCATAAAAACATCGGTGACACTTTATTTGACGGGGTGTGCATAAGACTGATATAACACCCGTCATGAAGATGAATGACTCTTCATGAATGTTTACGACTGTTGCCATAAAGTGTCATTCGATAAATAACAACACTTTTAATGCGGAATTTACCATTTTAATGGACTTTTAAGACAAGTTTTAGTGCAACTTTACATTAACCGAATGACGTTTCATGACAACAGCCGTAAACATTCATGAAGACTCCTTCATGTTTGTGACAGTGAACATGAAGGAGCCATGTCACGTTTAAGACAGTGTCATGTCACCCCAACCAATAAAGTGTTATCAAAACATCGCAGTCATCAATTATGAAACAAGCAATAAACTTTACTTTTGGCCAAATGCCATCATCAAGAATAATCAAGCAAATACACATGAAATATGTTGATCGATGTGCTGTTTGCTACCAATCTAAAGCAGCTTTAAACAGGTGGGTTTTTAGCCTTGATTTAAAGGAGCTCAGTGTTTAGGCAGCTTTGCACTTTTCTGGACGTCTGTTCCAGATCTGTGGTGCATAGAAGCTGGATAACTGAAAAGGAGAGAAAGAAATTAGGAAAGAAAGAAAGCAATAAGGAAGAACACAGCATGCCCTTTACAAAGTATAAAGGCCAGTTGGAAAGTTGCGCGATTGTGTTCCCTGCCTGAGATAAAAGTTCTTTCAGCAAACCCACTACACAGGGAGCCTTGGATACCAGCTCTATTTGAAGGACAGAGAACAGCGGTGAGCCAAGGGTAGGAAGCGTGTTCCCGTCTCCCGCTGCGGTCCAAAACTGTTGCTTGCTTGTTAACTCACTCAGAGTAGTGCCATTTCACAAACATTTTACACCATTTTTAAAAATTTTAATTCCACATATATCTCCTTCCACCATCAGTGAATTACCTGTTGCGATTGGCCTTCGCTCTATACGCTCCATTTGTTACTGAAGTGTGTGGTAAAGAGAATACGATGACAAGAGTTTCTCTAAACAAGTTCTTGGCCTCAGAAGTGTTCTCTAAGTGTCCTTGAGATGCATCCCGGAGTTTGACTTCAAGACTTCTTCCCTCTGTTCTCTCATCCCGTCTTTCTCTTTCCAGTCTTCTCTCCTCCTCCCACTGCTTCTAGGTGGCCGGAGGGTGTCTCTCCGTGCTCTGATTGGTTTTTACTGGCTGCGGTTCAGATGCGGAGGATGCCGGCTTGGATCTCAATGTCATGCTCGATAAAGATGGATCAGTGCATAGCATTAGGCAAAACAGTTATCTCTTTTCCATCTAATTTGAAAGGCAGAGTTCGGCTTGAATAAAAGCTCGTACAAAGGGCCAATGAAACCTCTAACTGTGCGCTTTCAGGAAAATGCAGTGAAGTAATATAAGCCTCAATATGGAGGAATTTACATACTAGCATACTGGTAATATAATTTAGTCATAATGCTCTCCGTCCTGAAGCAAAACCATATAAAATTTGGTTGGGAGGTTTTCCTTCTTGTCTGTCCTTTTATTACTATTCTCATCAAAATGTGAGAATGCAGGTGTAAAAGATCACAACTCAGATCTCTTCATAGCACACTTACAATGTCCACCTCCTAAAATCAAATGCTTATGTCAGCAATTTAGTCATGACTCTCTGGCAAAGTGAATTAAAAACAGCCAGTGCTTTTACTGATGGAGAAAGTGCTGCAGTGACTGGGGTTTTATGCTGTCGTGGACTTGAACAAAGCTGCATCTACTTATTTCTGTGCACGGCCTCCTGAGGCTGCAAATGGTGTCTATTCTTTTACTAACTTGAGAGAAAGACTTTCTTAAAGAGACAGAGGCCCCCACTGTGAAGCATGGCGGTGGCAACATGATGCGGTGACAATGTCTTTTGGCAACAGAAACTTGTAGACTAGTCATGATAGAGGGGAAGTTGGATGCAGTAACCCACAGATACATCCTGGATTAAAACCTCGCTTTAGAGAGATCTTGACCTTAGGCTGGGCAGACGGTTCATCTTTCAGCAAGACAATGACCCCAAGCATACAGTCACAGTACCAAAGAAGTTGCTTCAGGAAAACTTTGGGGAATTTCTTGAGTACCTGAGCCATAACCCAGACTTGAAGATATTATTGGCCATTTAACTTGTTGGACCTTAGGTGGTTCTGCCCAGAGATAGGTATGCCAAGCTTGTGGATTGCCAAAGGTGCATAAACAAATCAGTAGACATGGACTGTAAGTACTTAGTTTTCTTAAGTTTTAATGTTATAAAAAGAATTGTCAATAAAACTTTCTAAAAGTGAAGGGTTGGAATGAGCAAGTCCCTCCATTATTTAGGGGCTGCTCTGATGCAGATTGTCAATAAAAATAGAGTGAGCCAGTGTAGAAAATAACATTTGCCACCCACTTATGCTCGGAGGGAACACAGTTATTTGAGTGCAACAACTACAGTGAACACCTATTTAAAGACCACCGCCTACAGAATGCCGGCTCATCTATGACAATACTCTGAAGAGGAACTCGTGACCTTCACGCTAATAATTGTGAACCACATATTTGGATGAAAGTAAAATGCCTTCCTTAATAACTGTGAGGAAGATGAATGTCAATTAAAAGTTTTTCCTTTTGCTTCAGGATGTTCTGATGCAATAGAATTAAGTTAGCGTGTTGAGTCACTTCTCCAAATTAGGAAAATTACATTTTCTGTGAGGACTGGGGGCGGGGAACAAAAAACAAAATGCATCTGTGACCATAGCAACCTATTTCTAAATGGTGAGCGGCGGCAAGGGCTGCTGTCTTTTCCACTTCTCCGGGAAGTCATTGTGATTTGTGGAGCAATTACCACACAGCTGGCTGAAGGAGCACTTCAGCTCGACAAGTTGGTGTCCCGTCTCTACACGCGACATCCTCCTGGTGTGTGCGAGCAAGCACTCTCGGCGTGATGACGAGAAACCTCGGGAAATACTCCACACATTATGCTTCAGTTGGAGCTACAATGGCATTAAAAGAATACCATTGTATGTGCATGTCATCGTTAGCGATGTTACGAAATGATTCTTCAATTTGAGCAAGAGTGCTCTTGAATACACAATAGATTTACTTTCTTGCATCATCAGTTAGTGATAAGTGTTGAGTTATTTCACGCAGGTTAGCAATGTGGCTAATGAGGTATAGCTTTTTTTTATACAAAGGAAATTAACATTTGGAGATTTAGCTGACAAGAAAACATTTAAACACAGGTTGCAATGTGACAAAACACAAAGAAAGAGGCGAAAATACCAATACTGATTTTCAATTAGAAAATGTAATCAGAGTAATCACACTCTAGCACTGTGATTAATCACCGGGTTTAACTTTCTAAGCTAGAAATGTAAATATGCACGTCGAGGAAAGGCTTTATTGTCTCAAACTAAACATCTCAGTTTTCCGTGTTTTCACATTCAGGAAGCTTTAAAAGAAGTAATTTTGTTTCGAACGTTAATTTCGAAATGTTAACTATGAACTGGTTATGCTTTGTTGGAAAAACAACTCATCTTTTCAATGTGTAAGCAATATTTTGGTTTTATCCAAACTTCCACCGGGTGTTTCTTAAAGCAAAATTGGCTGAGGAGCTCACCAGTTTGATTCTCTTCGCTCATCTTTTTACCCGCGTTTGCAACTCATTGTTGACCGCAGTACCACTCCATGTAAGACTCTGCTTTAAACTGGGCAAACCTCCACAGGAGAGAGGCTTTTAGGTGAAAAGAGGTGACGGTATTGTTCTGCATTATGTAATATTACCCTGTTAAACTTTTTAGATTAATCGCATAAATTAACGTGACAGTAGCGTAGGTTGTTGACATCAAGCCCCATAGAAGCATGAGGTTTGATCGGCTCGAACCGGTTGGACCACACTGCATTTCTGTCAGATCTTCCCACAGCCATAAATATTTAACGCAGAAACATATGGCTGTGGTCTGAGGAGGTCAGTGCTAAAGGCAAAGCTGTGGCTGCGTCTTGTTGGCTATACATCTGCCCTTCCGTCATCAGGGAGGCGAAAAAAAGGAGAGGAGGCTCATATACAACTGACTGCCGAGTGAAATGTCAGGCTCCTACGCCAATGGTTAACAGGGCAATCCACCTATTTTAGACAGAAAGATCTGTTAAGTCATTGTTTTGTCCTTTACCATCCATTTTCTTAGGCTCAACAACAGAATTTATAGATTTGCTTTTTCAGTTTCACTACAAAACCACAAAATCTTACCAAGTAGTTCGGTATAATTTCTAGTGCAAGTAAAACAAGTTTTTTTTTTTTCAGCCAGATATAGGAGCTTGTTTTAAGTAAGTAATTCCTTAATATGGATGAAAAAGTAGTAGTTCCATTGGCAGATAAATAAATTATTACATCACAATTTCCCCATGTTAAAAGTGTAATAATCTGCCAATGGAACTAGTACTTTTTCCATTAATATCAAGCAATTATTTACTTAAAACTAGCTTCTGCCTCTGGCCGATAAGTTATTTTAATGCTAGTTTGGTATTAATTCCAGTGTCCCAGGATATTTACACTAAAAACTAGACAAAAAATACTTGGTAAGACTGTATGTTTTTGCACTGTTTTTACTCGTTAGCTGGACTTTACAACCAATTAACTAAACAGAATATAACTAACCACAAAATGCAGTAGAAATGTGACAGCTAAATTTTTAAAGAGTAACCAAAAGGTCTTCAGGGTTGATAAATTTCGGTTTCCACTGAATGCACAGGCAGTCATATTTGCTTCCACGTGTCCTACACCACTGTGGGGCCTCCTTGTGGCCAGTTGTTGCCGCATGGCAACCGTTGAGGTGGCTTATCTTCCTAATGCACCCTGCTCTGCAGAGGCCATAAATTAGTCTGAAATATGGAGCAGGCTGCCACTGCCAACCTCATCTGCAAAGTGAGTGAAGTGAAGCGGAACGAGGCAGCCCGAGATGCAGCGTCAGGCCGTTCACCATGAAGAAAGTCTGGAGCGCCGGCTGCAGCCGGCTCCACTTTTTCCTTACTCAGAAATGAGATATTACGCTCTGTCATCTCGGAGTCCTCGCTATTTTTCCTCCGCAGCTTCAAATGCGTCGAGCTCCAGCTGGAGATAAAACCCGAGTGATTGTCCTCTCCTTTTTTTTTTTATTTTTTAGAAAGCAGACATTAATTACAATTCCTGTAAGTAATAAAAATATATTGGGTTTTCATTGTTGCGGAGCTGGAAAGATAAGGAGTTGTCGTTTGAATTTTCTTGTCTTTGTGTTGCTGAAAGCATGACCGGCTTCTTACAAGTGAAGGCTGAATGGGAAATGTGACTTAAAGCAGATTTGCCTTTTCTAATAATGATTGTATTTTCATTTCTCTAACCTCCTGTGCCGTCGCAGAAATGGGAAGAAAAAATGATATCACAGGAAAAATAATTTTAGCTTCAACCAAAATATCACCTTTTATCTGCCTTTCTATTATGCTTCCAAATTGGTTCTTTGTTTGCTTTGATTGGAAAGGAAATTGTACGGTGATTGGTTCAAACTCAACAATGGTGGCGCTTGCTGCTTTTGGGATCCAACATGTCTGCTCAAATGACTTGTTTGGCACCAATGATAATTAACTTTCAAGAAAAGTAAATTAATTCTATGACCACCCAAAGCCAGCAAGCTGGATATTTTAAAACCAATTAAACAAGATGCCTGAGGCCACGCTCTTATAGAAATGGTGGATGTTTGTAGAATGCTAAAAAAAATGTAATGAAGAAAGTGTCTCAGAAAGAAGAACATAATTTGTTGACTCATATCACATCTCCAATCACATTACTGTGCCAATAAAAAAGATGAATGCTTGAAAAAGTTGAAAGTCTAGCCAAGTCCATATTTTCTCTAAAGAATAAATTGGCTTTCATGTTTACAGTTGTGTTCAGTAAATTAAAGTATTTGTTCCAGTGAGGCTCGTCTTGAATAACAACCTTTAAATATATATTAAACATACTGTTTATTAAGCCAACAGTTCTGGATTCTGGAAGTCAAATTTTGATCTTCAGTGTTTTCATTAGCTGGAAGTGAAAGATCATCACGCTTAATAAAAATAAAAGCTCGAAAGCATCAGCCAGTGCGTAAATTAATCTGCTTCACTTAACTTGAATTGAGTTATCTAGATAAAGGAAATGCTCAGTTACCTAATTCATTTGATATGACTGTATTTGCTAAAACAAATGAAAAGAAAAATCAAAACTAGTTTAACGAAGGTGAAAAACTGGTGCTAGTATTTTATATTAGCACGGGTAATTAATTTGTATTTTTCTCGCTTCACTTTTTGAGAACCTTTTTCCGCAAGTGCAAATTTTCCATTTTCTCCCGGCTGCTCAATACAATATCGACAAAAAGAAAGAAAAGAAAAAGAGCGCCATTGTTTTAATTTAGAATTTTTATCCCGTATATTGTAACATTAGCATTTGAGAGTAGAGAAATCTTAGATGACAGTACAGGGAAAAGGTTTATAAAACTGCGCAGATTCATTCTTTACAAGAACCGACTCAAAGCTCAAAAGACAGATTGAAACAGTTTAAGGACAATAATTAAAAAATGCATTAACTTTCAGTATTTCTTGAGCTGTGTCTAGATTTCATACAGTCAGATCATGCTGTGAGGTAAATAGTGTAACTTTAGTTGCATTTGGCTACTTGTCGCATTACCACATTTTGCTTGCTACTCTTGTGTTCATATATTTCTTTTATGAGCACAGTATATGAGAGGTGTGGTGGCGCTGCACCAAGACCTCCTGCAGGAAATGACACAAAAATCACTGAAGAAAGCATGAATGCAACACCCTTCTTTGCAAAATGCAAACAAAAGTAGAGTAGCGTCAGATTTGAGCTATTGTAGAATTTCTCCTCTGTCTTTGGTGAAAGGCCACGACCAATTTCTCTTACCCAGCATTCCTCACACTGTAGTTTGCTTCCTGCTTTTGGTGCGGTTTCTGGTCCGCTTGCATCCACACATTCATTCGTATCGCACGGGCGGTCACTTAAACAGAACCAACACCCAGGTTTTTGGGTGGACCAGACTCCCCTTTTTTTTTTTTTTTGGTTCATTCACTCTTCCCCAAACAAACGGGATTTTCTAGGCAAACAAACCAGAGTTTGATTAAAGTGGAAAAAACGGGGCTGGTGTGAATTCACATATTTCTGCATTTTAGATGATCAAAAGTGCACACTTATTGTTGGCTTGGTAACTTGGCTCACTCTTGCAGTCTCAGTTTACGCAGCATTAGCTGTTTTACGTCTGCAAGGTTCAATCAATGGATAATGAAGAAAGGTATTTTGTCTCGGAATAGTTTAAGAAACCCTTTTTCTATAGTACACTACGACTAAGTGTTGGTTAAATATGACTGAACATTAAAGCCTGATGCACCAGCTGATCACCATCAGTGAAAGTATTAATTCATTCCAGCCACAAGTTCAGGATGTTGACTTTTATTCAGTGTGCCTTGCAAAATCTTTTTAGTTTTTTGTCTAATAATCCTTGCATTGTTTTTTTTTTGTTTGTTTGTTTTTTTTCTATTCAGGCACAGCTTATAAGTACTACTTTTACAAACTGCACAGACATTTTCAGTAGACCTTAACAGGAATGCTGCGGGCTTTTTTTTCTTTTTTTTTCTTTTTAAATAATGCATTACCCTTTCAGAGCAGCGAGTCAAACATTGTTGAACAACAAACTGACAGGACGAACATGTCAGCCTTCTCAGTCAGAGCCATCACATCCTCTGCTTAATTAACAGCGTCCGCCGAGATTTTCTCTTTTCAAAAGCTTGTTTCAGCAGTCCTTTCCCTTGTGCATCTGAATGCTCCCTGCTCACAGTCTGCTGCAGACACACTTAAGATAATGAATAGCTGGAGGAGGCCAGCACTCTTTATTGCAGCGCTGTAAAAGGCCACTCTGTCTGGATCCTTCAGGCAGAATAAGAAAACTCTTCCCGGCACCATCTGGCTGGCTTGTACGAGTCTGTAGATTTCATTGAATTCACTCTAAATATGTGCTCATCCCGTCGTTTCATGTGGCTGTGAAAGACATGTCAAAGGCTACTTCTGCTCAGACAGAATGTCTCCATGCACACTTTTTTCCCCCTCCTTTTTAAATCGTTTCCTTGCTTCTCATTCCTGGAACTCAAATGTGAAGCAGCACGGCCTTAGAATACGAAATAGAAACTTTTGACCCGTGGAGCCCAAAAAAACTAGAATAGATAAAGGTCAGCCTGAGGCACATTGGGGAGCTTAGAAGGGTCTCTTTTTTTTCACTGATGAAATTTTGTTGGCAACAACTTCCAGTTTTTTTCTTTTTTTTTTCGTTTACACAAAACTGAATACTGGGTGGGGGGGGGGGGGTTGTTTGGAATCTCTAAGCTTTATTACTGTAGGTTAAAAAAGATCTGACGTTACATCGTGAGTTATAAACATTTTAAAACAAATGCTGAAAATGGCGTTTGGATAAATTATTCCTCCCACTTCAACTTTTTCACATTTTGTCACAATACAATGTGTTTTCCTGGGATATTACATGACACACCTCATATCACCCTTGTGTCCGTACACAAAGGTGATGGACAGCACTAAGATCCTCCTCCTGCTTCCTGATTGGTTGTTTCTGACTGAGCGGTGTATTTCCAGACTCTGTTTATCAATAAAGCGGCTACTAAGAACAGCTTAGAACTAGGTTTCATTTAGGAGTATCCGAATTTCAGATTTTTATTGTGATTCTTTTGCAAATATATCTCTTGAGAATGTTCCTTCTGCTTTACAGTTTTGCAATACTCCATGTTAGGTCAAACAACACAATAATTTAACACCGACTCCATAATTACTGTACAATAAATCTCTGACAAATGCCGTTTAAATGAATAAGCCTCCAAACTCCCTCTCATTTCCTTATTTAACCCACATAATCTGCCCGTAAAATAAAGCAACATTTTTCTAACAGTGCCACCCCATTTTGTCAGTGGATCAGGCACTGTTCCAGCAACTCCAGACAACAATTTATGCAAGACTATCTAAACTGGGCCTCAACAAAAGCCTGAAGTGGGTCAGGGGATATTTAGGGATAAGAGCGCCCGGGGAGTGAAGGAGGGAAGAATCACAGGGATTTATGGAGCTGTTTGTTTCATCACCATTTGTTAGCGAGGCGGTTCGGATTATACTGCTGCGGTTGCATTTTTTATCACTCTTTTTAGCGCTATATGGCGTTTGCTTTTGCTAAGCAGTCCAGGCCAAAAGGGCAACGCTTCGTAAAATGCAAAAAGATACTTTTGGGGTCACCGACTTACTGTAAGCTATTTACATAATAAGCTCCCTAGGTATTTATTTAGCGATAGTTTTTGCTTTCTGGACCTTCACCACATTGATTATTAATTCCTTATTAGAACAAGCGAACTACAGTACTCTCATAGAACCAAGATATTCTGACTTATTCCGCCAACACTTACTACAGAAACGGAGAGAATATATTGTCTACACAATAAGCTGACTGTTGGGTTCAGTAGAAGCTCTGTTGAGCTGACATAAGCGGAGATGATACACAAAAGTACCGCAAAACAATCGCTTGATGTTTTGTTGTCAGATCCTGGAGAGTACTCCAGGCGTGCCCTTTGCTCCCATCTACGCGAGGTTCGCAAAACACCATATTCAGATTCTGCAGTGCTTTATATAACATATGCTCAAATGTTTGATTGATACGCACAGGAAGGTATCCACAGCTGCATATGCGCTCACTGACAACAACTTGGGAAAAAAAAGAAAAAGATTTGATTTGAATGTAATTTGGTACACATGCAGACAAGAGATCGGTATGTAATCGGTTTAATGTGCAGGGAGCTGCCTTGTGTCGTGTGTGTACGCCGTACATGTGGGCTGTGCAAATGTCACGGGAAACCGGGATTGTTCAGGGAGCTATAAAGGGGGAAGCGGTCAGAGTTTGAAAAGCAGATCTGCAAAAGAACGTTTCCAAAGCCAGTGTAAGTTACACAACAACCGGTGGAATTAAAAGAGCTGATGTTGAAGCACAATGGATGTAATTATGGGGCAAACTACCATCAGCTTTGCTGCTGTCACTCATTAAAAAAGAAGATCAATATGTCCTATCATGTGCTCTGTGCATTATTCTTACCAGGAAGAGGTCTTAACTGTTGTCTGTCTTCTTTCACAACGTCTTCTGTGCGTTTCCTTTGCACACTTTCTCTCTTGTCTTGTTCGACTCCACATTCTTATCTGACCACTCTAGAAGCCACATTCTTCTATTGCAATGAATCCAAGTCAAAATTTTCATCAGCAACATTAAATCAGGAAGTCAATATACAGACTCGGATAATAAAACATGGTTTTCAAATGATGATTTCAAGATGAAAAGCTATCCATAGCAACTCAGCCTTACGTGGTAAAGTCAAATCGTTGTTCCAACTGTTTTATGCAAAGTTCTTTTGATTTACTGACTTGAGAGGATTTTGAAACACAACTGTATTGCTTCAGGTCAGGCTGCAGTACATCAAGGAATGAATGGCATAGTTGAAGTCTAGAATGTATGCAAAAATTTGGATTATTCCATTCCAGAACTCTATTTTATTGTTTTGAGCTATCCAAAAGTGGACTTGCAGGTTTGCTTTAAATCACTGCGGAGACAAATTGGCGGCCCGACATTCTCCTTTAAGATGTTCGCGTAGCGAATTGATTCGTGGTCGTGTCAGCCGACATAGTAAAGCAGCCCCACGTCATCACTCTACCACCACTATGCCTGACAGTCGGTGTGCTGTTCTTTTTTTCATAAACTGCTGTGGTTGTTCCACACCAGATTCAGTGGGACACATACATTCCCTAAAGTCTTGGATCTTTAAGACGATTTTAGGCAAAAGTGAGCCAAACTGAGCGAGTCTTACAGTAATTTTGCTATGCCAGCTACGTCTGAGAAAGTTCAACGCAGTTTCAGGTTTTGTCTGTCTGTCGATGTGATTCAACCTCATTTTATGACATCAGATTCATTTATTTTAGTTTCAATTTAAAATTACCTTTTCATTTTACCATAATTTTCTTCAGTTATGTGCCTTCCTCCCTCGCGTAAACCACATTTTCGCCACCCACTGGTTACAACGGATGCTCCGACACATTAGTGTTTCTCCCGAGGCAAACCTGCAGGGAATTTGCTGATGGCTTCTTTACATTTAATCTAATAGCTGCTGCAAAGAGCTTCCAAGAACCGGCCATCGACAGAATCGCCTTACACTGAGCGAGCTAATTTCAAATGCTCGTTGTGTATGTTGCATTTATTTGAAATGAAATCTACTATTTTAACAGCTACCATTATTATTTACCTGTTTTTTTTTTTAGTTTTGAATATTTATTTTTTCAGTAAAAAAAAAAAGCTAAATATTTGATGTCTGTTATTGCATCTCATCTGCGTTTAATGAAAATAGCAAAGTTAGAGAAAGAAACACACTTGGAGAAACAGATTCTCATGATATGACAATCTTGAGAAAAAAAAATAAAAAATAGAAAAAAAAAGTTTCGAAAATGTTATAACTGCCTTTCTAAACAACAAAACAACAAAAATTGTGCGCTCTGTTGCTACAATACTTTACCAACAAAGTTAAAATGTACGAGGCTATTCATTTATTTCAACATTAATACATAGATTAAAGCCAAAATCTACCATAAACACCTCCCATATGTCATGTTTTGTATGGTTGGAGCTGGACCAAAATGCAAGCAGCAGTGAAGAACAATGGAAGTCCAGAAGCTTAAACATAGAGGCAGCGGTGGGAAATGACAGTGGAACCTACTCAGGGGAAAATAGGAAACAGCTGAGGGAGAGCGCTGGCAGAGGAAAATCAGGAGATAGAAAACAACTGCGGGAGCGAGCAAACGGGCAAGCTGAGGGAAGGTGACTGAACACTGGAGAACAGATGGGATGCAAGGGAACTACAAAAAAGGGCAAGAGAAAATAAAAACACTAAGCAAAAGGGGAAAATAATCACAAAGAGCAGAACACTAGGACAAATTAGGATACTAAATACCTGCTGGCAACAACAAGGAACACAAACATAATCATCCATTTTACTCAAATGAAGTAACAGAACCGCATTTCTCAGCATTCATTGAGCTGGAGACGTCACTGACAAGAAACTGACCGCCGCTGTAAAACCCAAAGTTGGACCGATGAGAGTCGTCTTTTGAGACCTGGCCTCATACGGAGACACCTGCTCCCTTTGCATTCTGACGGATGGAGAAAAGGCTTTCAAAACTTTTGCTGTGTAACCTGGAGAACTTTTAAACCGCAGCTGAACGTGCATCTGGCACTCTAATGTCCGTCCATCCCCACCATGTCCGGCACACTGCAGAAACCCGCTTCCTCTTCCTCTCCATCTTTTTCTTATTCGTTTCCTTTTCTTTTCTCATCCCAATCGCTCTGTTGTTGTGCCAAGCCCAAAGACATAATTCTTTGTCTAGCTTAAGGTTAACCCTTAGCACATGGTTGAGTTTTATGACTCTTTGCTCCAAAGTGGCAGGCGGGTCTGAATCTGGACACTGTCACACTTTTTCTGGCATCTATTTGTTGTGCCACAGCGAAGCCTACTTTGGTTAGTAATAATTTTAAATAATTGCTTAGGGTAATGATAAATAAAACTGGTCACTTAAATTAAGTTTACCAAGTCAGGGCACCACTTGGTAATTGAGAAAATAGTAGCAAAGTAGTTAAGTCTGTTAGAAATACCTGCCTGATAAAGCTTAGGTTTTAAATATAATATGTCCAGCACTGCCATTGCCTGGAAAATAATATGGCACACATGTGCATGGAGTGAACGCAGAGAAACTCGCTCCAGTAAATTAACAAAGAATTCACCTTACACTTCAATCAACAAACTCACTAAACTAGTTACACTCAACTAAACTACTGAAAAAAGGAATGACGAAATTGATAAACTACAAAAGGTAAACACAGGAAAAATATTAAAATAGAACCAATAAAATGATTTAATGATCTCACAGCGCAGTATGAACTGTAAATGTTAAGAAACCAGATTTATTTCAGAGGAATTTAGAAATCTAGGTAAATTAGTTTTCACTAAATCATTTAGGTTTATACCAAAATATACCGACCATTTGTGTCATAGACTGAACTAGAGATGATTTCATTTCGTCCCGCTTAGACGATTGTAATGGTCTTTTTTTAATGTTTGAATGAAGCGTCTCTCGCTCGTCTTCAGTCTGTACAGAAGGCTGCAGCGAGGCTGTTGACTAGGACCAACAGAATATCACACATAACTTTTATTCCTGCCTCCCTGCACCGGCTTCCTGTGCACTTGAGGATTAATTTTAAAATTTTGGATCTAGCCTTCCAGGCAATCCAGGGCCAATCCCCTAAGTACATTCTGGACCTTTTGCATCCTCCAGCTTCGTCTAGGACTATGAAGTCCTTGAGTCAAATGTTGTTGGCTGTATATCTGACCAGTTTTAAAACCCTTTTCAAGCAGTTGCTCTGAGGCTTTGGTATACCCTCCCACTGTCTGTACCCTGCAAAACTCTTAAGAAACAACTATAGACATTTTTATTCAGACCGGCTTTTTCTTAATGTTTTTGTTGTTGTTGTTGTTTTAATAGCTTTGCCTTTGTAAAGAACTTTGTGGTCAATATGTCTGAAAGGTGAAATAGAGTTTAATTATTTACTTGGTTACATGCTTAAAGACCAAGGATTGTATTGAAGAGTTTTGTTGGTGTGATAAATTAGCTCTAAACGAGTTAAGATCAGTTTAAGCTAATTGACAAACTTCACACGTATTCCAAACGACCATTTCACTATGCAAAAGCTAAAACGTTATTTTTGTGGAAGTAATGTTTTGTTAGTTCGGACTGAAGTAGAACTCAATAACCTTTTGGAGAATTGATTCTTCATCTTTTTACCAATTACCGCAGTAATGGATTATTTTGAATACCAAGAAGGCGGCGTAAATAATCACAAAGAATCGTTAGTGTTTTGCTGTTTTAAACAATCTCTTGAGTCCAAATAACAATGTTGTTTATCAATGTCAGCGTTTCGCTACAGCTGACTGCACGAGCAGGAAAATCTATATTTGGAATGCTGTAGCCCTTAGCCAAACGTAGCTTAGCTACTTGTTAGCTTTATGACACTGAATGTAGTGCATTATGGGAATTATAGTCCTTACACAAGCCTTACGGCTGGAGGTCCATCACAACGAATGTCTTTAAGCCACAGGAATGGTGTAATAAAGACTTTGATCAGTTTAAATTCAATTCAGTTTCTCTAAATAACACCGGATGACAACACGTCATTTCAAGGCAATTTACAAAAAAATGGAGAAATGTTTCAAAATTATGACTTTTCATAACATTGACATTGATGTCGTAAAAGGTCTATGCGTAGCGAATATATTCATTTGTTACCGGCCTGAAAAAAAATGGTTAAAATGGATGAAAATTAGTGTGTGTGAGGCACATATACCACTGCATGTTAATAACCAAAATGAGTGTGAGTCAGGACAACTCTGAGTAACAAGTGGCGCTTATATGAGTCTTAAGCTGATTTTCCCTCCAACCATTTGAGCTTCAGCTAATACCAGCATCACCTACCCAACTGGTTTCTCACTTGTTGTATTTAGTTTACTCAAGTGGCTCCCATGCAAGAAGCTTGATGTGAAGCAAGATCCACGTAATACTCATCCAAACGGTTGTTTGCTGGGAATTTTAAAACAGCAGAACTCTAAAATTCAAATGGGTGATTTCCATAATCACCTCCAGTCGTCCCAGTAACTGCGTGTCCTGTTTGTGTCACAAATGCCTCCCTATTAGCTTAGTTAAGTTTCTGTATGCAGGTCAGGTAATGACACACACTGCAACGGCAAGAAGAGGAGGCGCGCACTGACACACGCGCGCACACACAAAATAAAAACACTTGCATGACCCACAAGAATGTCATCACACAAAAACACACAAATGCAGCCCTGGCGCTTACATGCACAAACACACACAGGGTCATTTCTCACTCTGGCGCTCCTCCACTCGCCCAAACACACGCACACACACGCACACACACATGCTGAGATGGAGGCCAGATGGAATCACAGTGTGGGACGTTGGCCTTTCACACTCTGGAGACTTCATTTCTCTGTGTTTCTTGTCCTTCACCAAACGTTTTTGTCTTTTTTGTCATCCAACTTACTCACTTTATTCTTTATAAATAAATTCTCCACTCAGTTTCACCTTTTTTTCATATCTGATTTATTGTCACTTGCGTAAATCTCAATCGTGTTAAGTGAGATTAATTCCGAATTAAACCATTTTTCTCCCAAGAACCATATTTACTCCAAAGGTACAGTGAAAGGTCAAAGGTTGACGCCTTTCACCAGGAGAGAATGACTCCTGGTTTCCTTCAGCTTTTAATCAGCAGGCGTGCTTTAGCTCTGCCTGCAGCCTTCCTTAATCAAATGAAAGACCGGAAAAAAAGAAGAAATGCTTAGTTCTTCGGCCCTTTGGGGTCCATGTGCCGTAAATATTGATCTCAACTTGAATGCAATTACAATGATGGAGGAAAAAAAAAAACTTTTAGCCTCTGCCAAGGCGCTTTTGGCTTTTGTGTGCAGTGCATAGAATAAAGATGCTAGTGAAAGCTTGCAAGCAGACGACTTCTGAGTTAAAGGGGTTGAGTATATTACTGATAGAATATTCTCTGAAATTAGAAAAAAAATCCATCATAACACAGTGATTATTATCCTGTAGTTTGGACGTTACATTTTTAAGGGCAGAAGATCTGAATTCAACGGCAAAAGTCAAAATTAGTGAAAAAAACAAAAAATAGGTAGTACTGAATACTTGAGCAAACAAAATAAATCAGCTGGTAAAAGTGTTCAGTATTTTTCTCATTATTTATCTTTGTTCAGCTACTTTATTTTTAAGCTGCATTCATTCAATTTGGGAAGAAAGTTAATTAACGCACACTTATTACTTCAGCTTGCTTTTTCAGTAAGCTTTCCCATTATCTTTCAGAGAAGTCAGAAGCAACATGGTTTTATTTATGTCCTGACAAATTAACACGACGGAGGCTGAAGTAATAAACCAAGGGGGGAAGGCAAACACCAATTTAAGGAAACTAAATTGAAATGTACAAAGAAAAACTAGGAAAAGAAAACACTGGCAAACATGGTGAGACCTTCTACGCAAAAGTGACCACACAGGAATGAAGAATACAGCAAACCCAAATGGCAATAATAATGAACCTAGAAAACAGAAAAGGAGCAAAAAAATTAACTATTTAATTAAAGGCGTACATTAGGAAGGATATTTTCAACTCTAGTGTGATATAAAAAATTTTTTTCTTGCTTTCATCTTCATAGATAAGGTTTGAAAAGGATCTTGGATGCTGCAACTTGGAACGTCACCACGTGATAACATGCAGTCATTATAAATTATAATAGAGAACATTTTTCTCATTCAGCCTCCTTGAGATATGACAAACCTGAAGATTGCAAAATTGCACATTCCATCTTTAATTTTATAACGTATGGAAAATTCCAGCTCATGTATGAGAAAATAATATGGGAGGTCACTTCTGGACCCTGTGTTACAAATCAAAATATTTGTTATTCACCAATTTTCTCTGAATAAGTTAATAACTTCTGTTTATTCTGTTAAATTCAGCACATATTTTCTCTACTGTTTGCTGCCAAAACACATTAGGCTTAAGGCAGCAGTCAAACTCAAGTAAACGTATCTCAAGGGGTAGAGTGACCACATCCCTGAAGGTGTATCATGACACAATCTCTGCTGGACATCTTGCTGCAGACGGCACAAGATGGGATTTTCATGAATTTTTCAATTCATGAACATCCAAAAGAGCAGTCCGGTTACGTTGTACGGCATACAGACTTCGGGCAGAGTCTCCAGCCCCGTCTTCACCACCAGGCACTCAGACAAAGCAAACATTGTCTTGACACCATGTCAGACTGATTTGTTACCACTTAGGGGACAGTCACACATTCAGACAGCAGGGTTCCTAGACAGTCATGTCTCTAAACCTCAACGCAAACCAATCACAGCTAGGACTTTCCCACCCATTCCCGCGGCTTACAGCATGCGAGCAACTAAACATCACTCTGACAAATCGACTTCTGCCTGCCTGACAACTTAACGTCTTGTCTGATTTTCTTAAAGATTTCTTTTTCTCGTCATGTTTGTCTACTCGGCCCCACGAGAATGCGGCAGCAACAACTGTGTGAAAGTTTTCCATTTTAAATTGGGACCAGTGAGGCGCTTTTTGTTCTTGTTCAGTGAATGTGAAGCTCAGTTTCCAGCTGATTTAAATTAAAAGTTTTCATTAAAATAAAAAATCAATCAATCAATCAATTCGTGGAACCCTTGGAGATATGTGGCAAGAATGGTCAAGATCAGAAGTACCTTGCGGAGATATCCTAGAAGTCTCATCAAAAATAATAACCTTCGTGTTGATGATTTCACGGTTAAGCGAACCTCGGGAAAACTATTCAAACCACCAGTCTTTCGATGTGGTATTACCCAACCTTAAAAACGAAAATGAAATCCATACACACGGAAGACAACTTTCATTGAAATCATGGAACTATTTTCAAAACCATTTTTTATCCTCCATCTTTCTTCTGAGTATCAAAGAGCCCAGATGGGTCTATGAAACAGAATCTCATCAATCAAAAACGACTTCTATACTGAAAGCTACAGAGACCACGGAGAAGGAGAGAGCAGGTACGGTGTGTGTGCGTGTGTGTGTGTACGCTGCTATATAACGCATGCCAGTGAGTGGTGAAAAGAGGGAGTTGGCAAACCCAGTTGGCTAAAATTGTTTCCAGATTTGAAAGAAAAAGGAAATACCATTCTAGCAGAGGGATCCTCTGCGTGTTTGTTCAACATTATTGCCATTGTTCATGTCTGCTGACTTTAAGCTGAAACACCTGCTCAGAGAGGCCCTGCTGAGCCTAAAACGTAGTCCTACTGGCTGAGTATTGAGGTCTTTCCTTTACCAGCTCAGCAGTCAACTGAAGACAGTTGTCATCTAATGGCCTTGGCTAATCTACTGGGATGACTAGTGCATATTTTACGTCAGGAAGGCATAAGTGATCAATGCAATGGAGAAGATAACAGGATTTGGTTCATTCAGAATCCTTAAAACATGGTCGCTTAAACAAATGTTATTTTGCTTACTGACCATAAAAGTTGGAATACAACATTTTTAGACCTTTTTAGACTACATGATACACTCTATATCTATCAGGGCATCAATAAGTTTTATCATTCATAAGAATTAGAATTTCCATCTTTTGGCATCAGCAGAGAGAGATTGCTATGACAAGGAATTCATAGAATTACAACACACACAAATTTGGAATGGATCCTTAGATGATTTCCGTCCAAACGTTTAAATCTTCAAGGGAAAAAATATATTTTGAAGTTTCCTACAAAATAATATTAAAATATTACTGATTTAAAACTACTTTTAAAGCCAACACCGGTAATGTTACTGGATGTTACCCTTGATTGTCAATAGCAGCTCTCTCTCTAAACACTGTGCTTTTTAGTGCCGTCTTAGAAACAGACAAAAAAAACTCTTACAGAAGTTGGAAGCCTGTGTAGAGATTGGGGCATAATGACACTGTGTTCTTGAGCTAACGGGGAAATAAAAAATAAAAAAAACATTAAAAATGGAAACTGGACGTTCCCTACTGACATGAAAATCAGAAAACATTGAACATATTGTGTTCATTTATTCAGGTAAGCACAGACTGATTAAAAGACCCCATGCACGCTCGCTGTGTTCAGAACGTCAAGGCTGGCTAACGGTATGAATGAACGTTTGAGGCGACGTAAGAGAAAACAGCTCAAAGGCACACGGTGTAAAATATCTCCATGTTGAAGAAAAACCCTGGAACATTCCTAGTAAAGAACAACGATGCTGATAGAATCACACGCGTGCGCTGTTTGTCCGGATCCAAAGAGTGCAGATACAGATCTAAATCAATCCAAGCTGAAAGGTTTTGAAACACTGCAACAGGCCCTCCAGTGTTTAGGTTGGTCAGCAAAATTGCAGATTGCAGGAACTCCAAGGCTTCTGCACATATAGGTTTAAAGCTAAGGAAATGAGCTTTTTTTAGCATTACCAACACCAAATAGCTTATCTTGCTGAAAACAGCTAAAATGGAAATGGTGTCATTCCCAGATCCATGTTCTGACTTCAACGGCCCACTTCTTTTAGTTCTTTAAAGCAATTCATCTTATTGTCTTGTATTTTGCTTTTCGTTTACACTGTTGAGCGCCACCAAATTTCTTCTGAGAAACGTAAAATGTTAGCAGAGAAGTGGCACAGTTTGAGAACCGTGGACATGTGCGACTTCTCTTCTGAGCGCCTCCCCTGACTGCTGAAAACACAATCAGGACACCTTGAATTAAGCAGCTAACATACTGTTTTGTCATGTGCCAAGGTTGCCTTTGGAAACAGATAATGAACTGATGCCGCATGTATGTCTCGTCAATGTACCTGTCCTTTTGTTCGCCCCAAAGTGCTTCCGAGTAGAGAGATAGCTCTCCTCACATCACCGAGGCAGTCATATATAATTAGAGTTTTGTAAGCTGTGTTATCCCTCATTGGCACGATTAACTCAGCTGTTATAAATGAGTACATGAACAAGAACATCTAAGCAGTGCCTAATGAGACTGGTGCTCCATGACCAGAGATTATCTTCAGGATGAGCCGTTGAGTTTGATTTATCAAAGCTTCGGGTAAGATGTGACGTTGTGGCATCTTTCTTTTGTTACGGACAAAGGTAAGCAGAGGAAAAGAGGGGGAGAAGAAGATTAAACAGAGAGGACAGGTCACATCCTCTCATCAGAATTATGTTGGATATAAGTCAAAGGCAGGGCACGGCTGTTGGCAGGACTAAGTGGCAGGCTCTGCGATCCAGCTCTCCCAATTAGATTTACAGCTAGCTTGCCCTTGACAAACCAGCCTTGAGACACACAGAAAATTGCTGCAAGCGCAGTCTCAATGTGCTGAACGGCATGTTGCACCAAAAGAAATTTTGAAAGACAGTTCCAATGGCACCATTGACGCTGTCTCGGCCGACCGCCCTCTGAGGGCCTGGCATTTCCTGGACAGAAACCGCCATGCTGGTTGAATCGACATTTATCCATCGCTTCTTCTTGGGTGAAAACATACAGTACAGCAAGGCTTGAAACAGTGGGAGGGCGATGAAACCTTGACAAGCTCCTGTGGAGTGTTTGGAGTAGATAACGCCCATCACCATCCAACATGTCCAATTTTTCAAAGTTTCATACAGTTTGGACATAAAAGCCCCCTTCAAGGCAATCTTGCCAGCTTGAATTTTATGCCCCAGTCATCTCTAACTCCATAAAATCTTCATGTCCTCCCATAACTGGCATTGCTAGACAAGCATTAGGTTTTTATGGACGCTGATGATTAGGTGACTTTCCTGTCTTCTAGCCACTTTCATAGCATCTGCCTGCAGCACAGACAATAACGGGATAATGTCTTCATGAAATTTCTCTGCGTATTAAGATCAGGTTTATTGTTATGGCTCTTCTAGGTGCACTGTCATCGTGAAAGTTTGTCCAATAACGACACACAAGCAGGAATGATATTTGCAAGACGGTGCTGCCGAAAAAAAAAAAAAAAGGATTTCAGACATTTTGCCTGAGGGCGGTTATGAAAAATAGATAACTGCCACCTGTTGCGTTATTATCCTCCCTATACTTTCTGAAATGAAAAGGTTCTTCAAGGCAAACTAATGAAATGGGATTCTATAACCACAGACACTGGTATTGGCAAGCACTTTGGACATTTTAATCATTTAACCTGAGACTTTGTAGGAAATTTACACAAGTTACCTAGCAACTGTTCACTAAAGTCTCACAGAAGAAAATGAAAAAGTCATAGAGACATAGAAAGAGGAGTTCTTCTTTTGGAGAATCTGACGTCATTCTTCAATGTCAAGAGTTTATCATCTCAGAGTGGAAATTGTAGACTTTGGGTTGACTTTGACAAAAGCTGACTTTCCCACTGATTACTCTGACCCAAAAAGTAGCAGCAAATTGCAAGTCATTCTTAGTTTAATTATCCAAATTTAATCTGGTACGTATTCCAAACTTTCTTTATAAAGAATTAAATTGGACAAAAATGGAAGAAGTACAACTGTGAGGGTAATGGATCTACAGAGGTCAAGGAAAAGCCAACAAGAAGTAAAATATCCGTCTTTGTGGCATGTTTAAGGTTGGGATTTTTCCAATTTATTCGCAAGTATCAGCTACTGGTCCGAGTGAATGCATATTTAGTAATATTTGCTGTCAGGATCGCTGACTTAACTCCACTCAAGCATGTTGTCGAGTGCGAAAAAAAAAAAGTCTGTACAACACTAGTTTTCCAGGAGAAGATTGATTGTGCAGCTGATGTCTGTACAGACCAGGAGGGAGGATATATTTTCAGGATAACCTGTAATCCAAGCCAAGCTCCCCGCTTCCTGGCTGATGGGAGTCTTGTGCCAGACCTCTGGTGTTTTTTCATTTTTTGACAACACGCTGAAGTGCATTTCATCTCTTCAGAGACTCACCTCCCCGCCAGTATCAAGTAGCACGTGTGGCACTGGCGCTGATGGCGTCCTCGTTCAAAGGGAAACGTGCATCCTCTGTGCGGTAGCCAACTGCAGAGAGGAGACCACAAATTCCCCAACAACAGGACTGACTGTAGGCCGGACTCTGCAGAGCCACGGTGTTCGCGCTCTGATTTCCAAAATTGGGAATAAATCAAAATACAAAAATGGGGCACTGAAAATGGGGCACTAAATGTGTATTTTTTTGAGGTCAGGGAACACAGGAGTGATAAGGTGTCCAAAGATATAAAGACATTAAATTCCTTTGAGAAAAATGTTCACATATGAATTGTTGATCTTTTTTAAAATTCTGTTCTGGAAAAGAACTTGATTTAAAAACAAGTAAACAACAAAAATATACTTAGTTTTAGTCAATAAACAAAAATTAACAACAAAAGTAGGACAAAAAAAAAAGGGGAGCAAAACAAAAGGGGTTTTGCTCCCCTTTATAAAACCTAACATGTTAGGCATCAACTTTTTTTTTACAGTGAACCCCTGATGTGATCCACCTTTAGATAACTATTGCAATTTTAAGTGGGAATAAATATGAGGGTATTAGTTTATTACCCAGCAAAACTTGTTTCTAAAACGTTTTATAAAACTGCATTTTAATTGAATTACTCCATATAATGGAATAAATATTGAATTATGGCATAATTCCATAATATGGAAAACTTGCTAAGCCCGGTGTTCAGGGCACTTATCGGCAGCCATTTGTTTACGTAAAAAAATGTTTAAAGTTGACAGGAAATATGAAAATATCACTTGATAGTTATGCATTATTGGAAGACTGGAAGATTAATACATAAATACCAATTATAAAGTCTTAAAAAAAAGCCAATAATTAAAAAAAAACTAAAGCCTGGTGGCCCTCCAGACTAATAATACACTGTGGGAAACCCTTATATTAAAGCTAATATATAACTTTAATATGTATAAAGTTACATATTAGCTCTATAGATATTATAAAGTTAATATGTACAACTTAATTGCACATATCAATGTGTCTAAATACGGTAAGTAAGAAAAAGGCCACAGACTGACTCATGTATTATTTGAATTATTGATATAAGTGACCTTGATTAACTCTGTACAATTTCACACAAAGGTTTTGCTCAAACAGCCACTCTGCACATTTTCATGGTCAGAAAGCATTACAATACAAATCTTTCAGTCCCCTTGGCATCACCGTGTAACTGTATGCATGTAGTTCAAAAACGGCTCTGGAATATTTCATGCTAATCCAGAGTCACAGTCCAGGTCAGCAGTGCATTCAGCGGCAAAATGGGCTTTGAGCTCTGTGTTTAATGTGTTTGAGCTTTCCTGGAAACTGCATTCACTGCACAACAGTGCGCTTCAGATTAATCACTGTCACTTACATAACTCTCTTATCCAACTTACAAGAAATACAAGTCGCAGCATTATATCTACTAAGAGTACAGGGTCTTCCAGACAGAGCTTTATGTTCTCCTCTTGCTGCACAGCTCTTCTGAATATTGTCATCTCTTCTGATTACGTCAGGCATGTTGATCCATTGATGCACTCTTTAAAGGGGCAGGACAGTAAAACAACTCTGTTATGTTACCTCCAGTTGTTCAAAAAATGCTGAATGTATCAAATATGACTCAAAAGAAATTTGACTTTGTAATTCAGCGCCTTGAAATTGGGTGTCTGTTTCTAAAAATCTCTTGTGCTTTACAAAACTCTGCCTTGTGTTTGCTGATTGCTGCTGGCTAGTCTGAAGGAGCTGAGTGGGGGAGTCACAAGGTCCACCTTTAGCACAGTTTAATGGCTGCTATCGAAGACAGGATTTCTCAGTCATACATGAAAGGGTCAAAGCAACACTCCAGATATGTTTTTGATAAGGGACTAACATTATAACATGATATAAAGCTCAAAAAGGTCAATTTCTGCTGTATTTTTGATATTAAGACATGAAAAGCATAGAATGTTCTTTGGCTAAATCATGTCAAAACTGAAATTTTGGTTATTGAAACAAACATTCAGATAGAGAGAAACATGCAACCCAAATTGGAACACTGGAAATGAACCATTCAGATTATGCAACTTTAATTTTCACACAGAACATCAAAAATGTCACAAAAAGCATAATATCAACTAAAAAAACTGTTTCTCTCCACGTTCGGCGCAGAGACGGTAATGCTTTTACACATTTGTAGAATAGATAGTTGTAATGCCTCGCTTTCTGACCTTCCTACAACATCAATAGCTCCTGAATTCATCTGCAAGAATACTAATGAGGCCCAGAAAGCGAGCTCACATCGCATCAATAGTTAAGTCCCCACAAAGGCTACCTGTCCATTTAAGAATTGATTTCAGGTGCTTATACTGTATTCAAAGCTTTTAGTGGTTTTAGCGCATCCTATTTATCAGATCCTCGAGTTTTAAAAAGGATCTCCCATCTGTACCTGGAGGGAGAACTAAAAACATACAGCAAAGCAACTTTGGGGCACTTGGGGACCAATGTGAAGTCACATGATGCTAATGCAAGCATGTAATTATTGTGGCTGCTTATTTGTCCCCTGTTAATTTAGTTTCTAACAATATTTCACATGTGTCACATTGTTTGTAAATTACAAAAAGTTTTAACATAATGTGTTTCCACTTTTCAGAGCAACTTTGTCCACTTTGTGATTAAACTTCTACAGATATTTCTAATACATTCCTGCAAATTTGAATGCAAACATAATTATTTTGTGGCCTTGCTACTTTTCAAGGAAACTCTAGTTTTACCACCTTGCTGCTTCCTCTGCTGCTTATGGAATATCACAGTTACTCGTTGATGTTTTTCTTTTACCATTCATGCCCTGAGGCAGATCCTTCTGTAAAAAGTAGGGTGCACAGCTAGCTTGCTTTGCCTGCCTGGGCTCCATATGGGCACCAAATGACAAGTGGGTGCGTAAGGATAAGAGTGCATGTGCGTGCGCGTGCGTGTGCGTGTGTGTGTGTGTGTGTGTGTGTTCGCGAAGTGACCAGAGTCCCTCCCTAATGTCGGCTATGTAACAGAGACAGATTGCAGTGGGTGGGACATGTCCCATTTCTGAGGGTGAGTAACACAGAAAGCAGATGACAGCATAATTTTAATCAAAGAGACTGCCAGTTGTGGAGAAACGGACAAAAAGGAAAAGACAGAGTCAAAAATCCCAAAGTATGACGCTAAACACACCAACACGAAATAAATAAATAAATAAAAAACCCAGCTTGTTGGCATGGGATCCAGTTTAACACCTGTTTTGCAAACATTCAGTCCATTAAGCAGATTCTGCAGCTGTTGTGAGCAAATTTTCATTTAGCAGCAAAGGGAACGACCATCATAGGAATTTTTATTTTTTAATGAAAACTGTCTGAACTTTGATCCAACTGGGTTTCACTCAGCAGCTGTTGACCGACAGCTTGAGAGCTGCTGCCGGCGGTTTTTATGCCGCCGTGCGGCCTCTTTCTTGCTCAACGCTGTTTTTCTTAATCCCTCTGCCGGCTGATTTCTGAGCGTCACCTCTCGCTCCGCACAGCGTGTGTGTGTCCCGCTCCCACTCGAGTTTCAGAACACAGCTAACCTCTCCCTCACATGTGGAAATATTCTCACTTGATTTCGAATTGCCCTGCTCCGATTTACAACATGAAACAAAAACTAAAACGCGGGACAAATTAGGTTCTATTTCAAGCGTCTTTAGTTATTTTCAGTCTAATTTGGCTCTGCTCTTTGGCCAGCAGAATACCCTGAAATGTGCCGTAATACATCCTATTTCCTCACGTAGAATCAGGAATCCGGCCAGGGTCATGAATTTATTTTGTAATTTTTTTGTGAAGATTCATGATACATGTCTAACATTGTTTAAAAACATCTTTCTGGGCCTGCATGATGCATGAGACTGGAGGTTTTTGATGTGGCTAACATGGCTAACACCCAAAGGATGGAATTCAAATAATATGTGTATCCGTCGACTTTTCCATTCCTTATCTACTTGTCTAGTCATTTAGAGAGTAGAGGAACTGCGTTGTCTGGCGTCACTACTGTAAGGAAATGGGGTTGAGTATAATGGACGGCTAATATGGCTAAGATTTGAATCCGGTTCTCAGCTTCTGACAGCGAAGGTTATTTTTCTGTTGTAGAAGGAAGCTAACCTGCAGCTGATCATTTCTGGGTCAAACCAGGATACAGCTAAACTTGTCAAACCAGAACTGGATTATTTAAAGGGGCAGTGCTATTTGTTTTCCAGACACATAATTCTACTTTATAGCACTATCAAGTAACGTTGTTATCTACAGTTGTTACAAAAATGCTCTACAGAGTATAAAACAATGATTCTGCTTTTAAAAACACAAAAATAAAAAAAATATATGTGTATTTCTTCTGTGATATTGGGGCCACCATAGTTAGAGAAAAGCATAAAAACAGCAGCATGCCGAACAGATGAAAAGATTCTAGACGATTTCAGATTTTTGGACACCTCAGAGTGAGTAATTTAATCCAATAAAAAAGATGCATCATTTTCATTTCAGACACCACGTCAGGTTGTTGTGTAGCACTTAGTCATGTAAAGTTTATGTTTGTAACATAAAAAGTCACGAGAAATTACAGTTGCAATGTCCAAATCCTGCACAGGGCGAACACTCAAACGCCACATATAAAAGTATATATGAAGGTCAGGTACCACTGAGCTGTTCCTGGGCCAGTTTTTTTTTTTTCCAGTTGGGTGAAACACATTCATTCATTATTTATTTATTTTTTAACAGGCTATTTAGGGATGTGAAACTGGCCCACTAGAGCAGATTGTGTTGCTGCAGCAGCTCGGTGTGTCAAATGGAGCCAAACGGACCTGATCACCTTTGATCAAGGGAAAGCGCGTGTTCTGATTGCAAAATACTTATAGGTCAGCATCGACACGCACCGGCCACAAGCGTGGGTTGGAGCCGTGGAGCATGCAGATCGTTTGGCTTGTCAACTTTCACTACATTTCTGTTGGATTGCTTTACTTCTAGTAATTTTAGTTTGGTCAGTTCTGCCTACTTTGAGTTACTTTCCAAATTAACTGCTTTGGGGCCTCTTGGCACTTTAAGTCGAAATAATCTGCTGCTGGCCACGCCGTCTAACTGAACATTCACACTTGCATGTGAAATTGGCTGCAAATAGATGTGCAATTATACAACCGCACATCTTTGAAAAGCAGAAGTGTGGGCCTCCTGCACAACCAGCAAGAATGCAGCAAGTGGTTTCTGCATTGCAAGTCAATAACAAAACACTTTTCTTTTCCAGCAGCCATTGCACAGTGCATTCCAGCAGTAACATCAGCTGACCAATCATGCTGGAGCTCCACCTGTGTTGCTAGGTAACGGGCGGTGCAGAAGTTGCTCAGCCATTTTGGATACCGTCTCTGGGTCGCATCTCTGCTCGCCCGTTTTTGAGTGTACGATACTGTTTCTATTACCAGCGTCCACGTGTCCCGGCGTGGTTCCGACAGAGCGATGGCGCCGTTCCCACTTGGAGCATCTAACCCCGAAGCCTCGCAGGCAAATTGCGAACGATCCAATCAGCTAATCCAATTCCACCTGGCTGTCTAAACAATTGGCTGAGCCGCCTGGATGGTTATTAGCCGTTGGCTACAGCTTGCACAGATTGCCCATCACAGCTTTAGATAAAGCTTTTAGCGCCATGATGTTGCGAGGCTTTACTGGGTCAAACGAATGATAATGCTGACAGCGGCGCGCAAACGGTTTGACATGCAGACAGCAGGCGGACGCCAGCAGCTGTTTGGCCCGCTGGTGAGGTGGGTGACGTTAGATGGATTCACTGCGAAACAGAACGGGAGCGGTTGAGCAATGTTTGCACATCTAACGCGGCTTAATGGCGATGAAGAGCCGCAGCGGGGTTTCAGGAGTCCTTCAAAGGTGCAGACTGAGACGCACAGAGCGCACTGTGAGATCACATCCAACAACAAACTGGTGGGGAAATGGCTGCATATTGATGATGTGAGTCGTCCCTGTGCTCATTAGAAAGGATGAGACCAAAGAAATCAGCATCAGACAGGGGAACCTGCTTAGAATGTTGCTTGAGGGGCCTTAATTCCCCGAGCAGGCAGCGCGAGTTATTATCTGCATATTGTTCAGTATATATCCCCGGCTTTCCTCTGAGGAAATAAACAGTGTTACTACAAACTCCGACTCCATCTGCGCAGAGAAATCGTAGCCATTGAGCAGTGGAATTAGCAAATAAGTTTTCGTCTTGTGAATACCTTCAGGTCTCCAACGATAAATAGGTATGAAGTTTGCCAATATCCTCTCTCAACTGATAAAATGTCATTTGAAGGTACTTTAAATCTTTAGCTTTTATTTATTTTTTTTGCATTACACCTACAAGCTGATTTATTTTTGGTGGGTTTTATTTGACAAACTAACAGAAATGAGCACAAAATTGTAAAGTTGAAGGAAAATAGAATGTGATTTTTAGCATTTTGTATGTCTACACGCGTTTGTCTTCGTCCACTTCTACTCTGGCACCCCTAAATAAGGACCAGTTCAACCAACTGTCTTCATAACTCACTCGATTGGTCAAAAGAGCCCATGTGTGTAACAGTGAACCTCACTTTATGCAACGCCATTGGAAATTAAAGCCTACTGCTGTCGTTTAGATCAAAGAAGATCCATGTTTTAAAAATGCTCAGTCATAACAAACTTTTCTGAATTTGTTTGGGAAATATATTTATATAGCTTCCATTTCACAGTGATGTACTAGTGTCTATTAGATTAAATCCCAATATAATACACTAAAATATGTTTCTACTGTGACCAGTTGTGAAAAAGTAGAATGGTATTGAAAACCTTTCCAGAGCAACGATTAGCTTATCAAGAAAAAAAAAAAAAAAACATCAAGATTTTTGTACCTCTTTGTACAGAGACAGTGGAATTCAGCTGTGATGTGGATCACTGTATTTATCAAGGTCAGCCCTTTAACCCAATGGGGCAGACTGCTGGCCTACATCATGAACTGTGGATAAAAACCCAACAAAAACCTGCTTTCCCAACCTTCAGTCAACAGTGTTCATCTGTTGACTTAATGCACGGTGAAAAATATTTGAAGGTGAAAGCTAATCGCTACTTCTGCACAAGACCGCGATCGGAGAGGTTGCTGGTATTTCATTCTTGGGTGTCTTTGCTGTTGCGCGATGGAAAATGTCACGTTCCGGACTTTTCTCTCGGCACTATAGACTGCGTGAGAACTTCATAACTACGTGCCATCGGAAGATCGCACTCAACAGGAAAAAGGTCAACATACAGTAAATATCACAGGATGTGACCTATTACATCCTCGGTGCGGAGAGGGAGAGAGAGAGAGAAAGAAAACTGGTGCGGCACACATAAACACATTATACATCATCCTCACCCTAGTTGGCAGTGTGGTTCATGAGTCAGGGTCAAAAACAGCAGGTATGCTTCCTGTGATGCTGTCACATATGTGTGTAGGGGGCCTGGGGCCCTGCCAGGAAAGACATGTTGTCTCATCGGCGAAGCTGCCAGGATGGTGTTGGACAGGGAACTGGGTTCAGAGACACACACACACACGCATACACCCCGTCCATTTGTCCTGTGTTTTGTTAAAATTTCCGCTGATCGCTGTGGAAGTCGGCGAAGTGTCTTAGCACTCGCTTTGATGTACTGCTCACTCGTCACATTTGACAAACTCGTGGAGAGCTGGGAATTGAATGGTGTACTGTATTATTTATTAGTATTTTTATAGCGCTGGCCACATTTATCGGCTACCCTGGCAAAGACGTCTAAAGAGTCTTAAAATGAATTCATCTTTTTATTATGGCAGCACAGATTTCACAGAGATCAAGTTTATGACATTTCACTGAGGGAAATCCAGAGATAAGGAATTGTAGTTTTTAGCAAAATTGCACTACTTGTTGGTATCTTAGAACAACTACATTTTGCTAACAGGACAGCACTCAGTCTTCTCCTATAACCTTACAGAAGGTGGGAGAATATAGAGTTCTCTTCAGCTTACAGAGCCTTTTATCTATTGGATTTAAGTCTAGGTGCTGAAATTTCCATCAAGAAATATTGATCGTCAAACCTTTTCTGTGCTGATTTTGTTTTAGATTATTATCCTGTTGGAAGACGCAGCGACGGCACGTTTTCAGTTCTCTTTGTTCTTTCCTCTTGCTTCAAAACGATCACGACACCATGCATGCGTGAGGAATTTACGTTACACACAACTGTTGGGCAACTACACTTCCTCAACAGATGAAGTGTAGTTGCCCTCTGATGCAATTTATGGATACATCATTTATTAGCCCAGCTTCAGATGCACTCTCACAAAAATGTTTAAGTGAGGTTGTGCGAGCTGGAGTCAAGTACTCCTGAAATTCTCCATCCTTTTCCCCGCGCCGCGACTTTGAAACCCGTTCTTGTATCCACGGCTCAGTGAAACGTAACGCATGCCCATCAGTATCAGTACCCCCAGCTTAATAACAGACAGATTTCCTATAACATTTAAAATGAAAATGTCCTCCTGACTTCAATTTATATCCACTTAACATCTGCAGCATAGCCTTCTTCCAAAGTGCTTCTCGGCTGATGAAGCCAATTTGCCAACGACGGCCCTGGGCTTTTTGCTTACAATTAACATTTTAAAAGGCCTCTACTGTCATAACACCTTTATTTTATCTTGATCGCTCAACTGAGAAGCGTCTGCGGGCTAACGGGTTTTTCCTGTGGCACATGATTGTTCCCGGCCCTGAACTCATTTGGTTTGTTGCGGCTTCGTACATTTGCATTTTCATACGCCTGGTGAAAAGCGATAGCTTGAAAGCCTCGCCATTTTAACACCGAGGCAGGAAGATGAAATATCTGGTACTTGGTAAGAAGAAAAAAAGATAAATAAATGTGCCAGTGACAATAAAACATGACAAAGAAAAGACAAATTACTTTTTTGCTTTTTGACTTTATGGTCTACAATTGGCATCAAATGAGATGAAATGTGATGACAGGAACTCGCTTACGAGTTAAGGGTTTTAAAAAAAAAAGACTATTTAGGCTATAAATTGGTATAATAGCTGAGTGCCATGGGCACCATTTTCAATACTATGGGTTTTATACACTAATTCCTATGATTATACATTCACATTATGCAAAATTCTAATGTTTTTGTGTGCAAGTGACTAGAAACCTTTAATTTGCAAACAATGTAGAAACCTCAAAGCCTACTTACTGAATTAATCACAAAGCAATCAAGCAAAAAATATTTTTTTAAATACTTCTAAGACATTTTTTTATGGATTTTATCTTTGCACAATTATAGCCAACTTACGAAACAAAAATTGAACAATACATTTCCTTTCAATGTGTTATGCACATTGAAAGACACTTAACTTTTTTTTTTCTCTTTACTTTTCAAAATATAAATTTATAAGTATAAATTTGAATTGAAGCGGACCAGAGTCTGACATGAGGTTAGTTCAAAATGACTAGTTTCTGGACAGCGTATTCTCACCTCCAACATTTGAGCTGAAGTGACAAAAGAAAGAGAGAGAGAGGTAGAGAGAGAGGTGGGGGGAGGGGAGAAACTTTGAGTCTGTGAAGTCTTGTTCTGCTTCACACTTTATGAACCTGGGCTACAATTCAGACACATTTGAAACATCATTTGGGTGGCTGACTGGCCCCGAGCGTCAGCAATAATCGAGACACTCAAGGTGTTCACTGTTCACACTGAGGTCTAATCTGTGCCGACAGCTGGGTTACCGAAGTCGCTCTTAGAATAAGAATAAAACTCATCTAGTGAATCACAGAATTAATTCATGCTCTTTTTTTTTTTTTTTTTTTTTTTTCTGTGGACCGGGTTTGGTTAACCCACTTTTCCGGGTTGCAGGCGGCTCTTCCAATTGGTTCAGAGGAAGACGACGCGTTGCCTAGAGCCAAGAACCAGTTCAGCAATCAGCGAGGACCGGCGTGATAACTGTTTCTGGAAACGAGAATCAATTATAATGGCTCAAAGTGTTGAGGGTATCGCTCACCTCGCTGCAGCGGCTCCACTCTCTCTCTCTCTCTTTCTGCTTCCGTGTAACATTCCACCCGAACATAATTCGTGTTAAAACACCAAATGCTGCAGCCTTAATGTAAACGATGGTCCACAAAACATGTTTGGATGTTTTCTGGGGTTTAGGTTCTTCCACAACATGTTGATCCTTAAGCTCATAAAAGAAGTTGCGATAATCAGGGACAATAAATTTGCGCTCCGTTTTAGACTATGTAGTTGAATTTTTACGTCCGCATTTTTTTTTTTGTTTGTTTGTTTTTAATCTCACCATTTGCAACATTTGGAGTTGCATCCTGTATTTTGGTGTGTCCTTCAGTTCAATGACAATTTTTTTCTTTTTTCTTTTTTTTGGACCGGAGTGCAACCGCGCCAGCTGTGGATAGCAGAAATAGTTCATAGTCCTAGTAAAAATTAACACAAATCTCAAAAATTAACCCACTCAGCTCATTGCTATAACTTGGGAAGCTAAATCAAAGGTTTCATTGGAAACAAAACTCTCAGTATGGAAGCTAAACGTCATGCTGGCTTCCAGTTTCTTAACCCACACACAGAACAACTCCAGTGAACGGGAATCGGATAAATGAAGTTTATTGGAACAATATGAAAAGGTGGCCGGAAGGAGTCTGGTCCTGGGAGAGGATTCACAGGTCTTCCGCGCACTGGAGAGCAGCAGAGGGAGATGGTGAGTTTGAGGTCAATAGGAAATTGGAGCTTCGAGAGAAAAAGACTGACCTTACTTTGGTTGAAGAAGAACTTCCACCGGGAAGAGGGGAAACTGTGGGCTCGGGTCTTGGTCTCTTTGTGGTGTTTATGGATGATCCAGGTCCCAGGGAGCGACGTCGGCTGGGTGAGTACTGGCTTGAGGGAAGGGCCGTGCAGAGACCTTTGGAGGGGCGGGGGCTCAAAGTTAAAAAAGGGCACATTGAGCAAGACCTTAAAACACCGTACAACAACATAGCAACAACCCATATTAATCAAGAATTTAATTTTACCAATTAAGCCCTAATAACATCTATTTAACCTCTAGAACAACTTGGCTGCAGACTGCTCTATAGATCAAAAAAGCTCAAAGGGTTTAACTCTATATAATTTTTTGATGTTAGCACCTCTGAGATCTAGAATTGTAAGACTGGGATATCAAGGCAAATAAAACTCAGTAGCTGCTGGTAGGGGCCATTCAGGGGCCTCCAGACATTCAGGGGCCCCTAGAAATGGTTTACTTGTAACACAGATCATAGATCTAAACCTGTAGCATTCATTTATAGAGAATGACAATGTTACTAAATTTTATTTAATGCATTCAGCTGAAAAAACAAATGTACATTTAGGATTTAATTAGCAAATTTACTTTGTAAAAGTTTAAAGAATCATCTCGATAGTTTGATTGTTGTGTTAAAACGGCTACAATATGGTGTAATCTTTGTGTTTGAATTGGGTTTGTTCATAAAGACAACAAAGCAAACAACCAATAATCAGTGATTGATTTTAAACTCGGCCAATGAACCTGGTCTCGGGTTTATTGTGAGGACAATTACAAAAATATAAATAGAAACAGTTTTTCTAACATCAACATCAGACCTACGTTTTTATTCACAAACCAGTGTATGAAAAAAATAATCTTGCCCATAATTTGTTAGTTGGGGGGCACAGACACCCCCCCCCTCCTCATCATGGACCTGATGTCTGAACAACATGGAGGCTCTGAGAATCATTATTAGACTGAGGGCAGCCAGACTAGTTTATTTTGCTAAATTATTATATTTGGCTAAATATTATTGCTGAGGGGCACAAGCAGGCCTTCTGACATAGATTAAAAATAATAAAAAATTTAAAAAAGTTTTTTCAAACTCAGAAAGGGCAGGGGCTCAAGCCCCCCCCCCCCTGCACGTGCCTGGCTTGAGGACTTGAAGGCTGCGGTGGAGGGCAGACAGGCAAGTTCAGGCGTGGAGGAAAACAGAGGAGCGAGCCGACTGCCAGCTGGGAAATCCAGGAACGGGTTATGATTAATCTGCAGAGGCGATGGGATTCGGGGAACCAGTGGGTAACAATCCACGGCGTCACGAGGGGAGGAAATGCAAAAAGCCAGGTCTAAGGTTTCACAGGGAAACTTCCTGGCGTTACGAGGAATCACGAGAGAGAGAGACAACAAGAATCCATTACTTCCCTAAGGAAAACACAGAGGAGCTAGTTCAGAGGGGCTCAGAGTACCATTACTGGTGCTGGCCGTCTGCTCCTCTTAAGCTCCATGCTGATTGGATGATGACTCACAGGTGCGCTGACTGAGTCAGCGGGCACGCCCTCCAAGGTGTGCAGCCTCTAGGACACCATCTGGTGGATGAAGGGAAAACCAGCAAGCAAACAGAACTGACCTGTGTATTTCTGTAAATGGTAAATGGACTGAACTTATATAGCGCTTTTTCCGATCATTTTTGACCACTCAAAGCGCTTTACACTAGAGTCATTCACCCATTTGCTCTCACAAACGCTCACACATCCATACACCGATACGCAGATCGGTAGGCAATTTTGGGGTTAAGTGCCTTGCCCAAGGGCACATTTACATGGAATTGAACCTACAACCTTCCGATCACAAGACAACTACTCTTCCCACAGAGCCACAGTCGCCCCTGTAAATCTGTAGTTAACAGAAGAGGAGTTTTACTTGTTTTTCCCACAGATTATCTGTCACATAATATACAGTAATGACATTGTCACACTTGAAACATTTTTAACATATATTTTATCTGTAACAGTCACATACTGCTGCTTTAACCTTAAAATAGGAGAGCGGGTGGCTATTCCCTCTTTTGGTGTTGCACTTCCTCTCCCACTGAAATTATTGACAGTTCTGTTACGATCTGCTGTAGTCCCACGAGCCCAAGCCTAAAAAGGAATAAACTCTTGCCTGATCTCTTAGCCAGAGAAAGAGAGAGTTTGCCAGAAGCACAATCTGACCCACTTCCAATTTCGTGTTGAGGATCAGTTACAGGTTTAAAAGCGAAGGGGTAGTTGCACCGTGCAGCGTAGAACTGTTAGCTCCCTACAGGAAACGTTCACAACATTTTCGGTGCAGAGGAGGTGGGGGGGGGGGAACTCTAGTTTTCTGTGATACTGTAACCACGTCCAATCAGAGGGAAAATCTCCCCGGAGGTTGTTTGTGTGCGAGTGTGGTGAATTACTTTCCCCTGTTCCGTCTTTGAAGCTTACAGTTTCCAGGCTTATGAGAGGTCTCTCCGAGGAGCTATTACACGAACTATCTAAGCTCGATATACCGGCTGATACACGTTATTAAAAATCTGTCAGGTTGACAACATTTTACAGGACATTCACGTTTTGAAATCTTAACCTGGTGAGAGGGTAGGAAAAAAAAAAAAAAAGAAACATGAATCTGGCCTCATTTGCTTCTTCTTCTTCTAACATGTCTACATACAAAAATACTAAAAGCGATAAAATGGATATTTAATATTCAAGCATTTTCCTTCAAATTGCTTTGCAGCAGTTGGAGAATTGTGATATTTAGTCTTTTCAGAGTCAGAAATTTACAGTGTGACTTAATAGAAAAATTAAAATAAATCAAACCATGTCTAAGCACAGGAAATGATCCCCTGAATTATCCCAATACTCTGTCTGTCTACTAAGAGTTGGCAGGAAGAGACAACTGCGAGTATGACAGTGTGTTAAGCCCAGGAGGAAGAAACACGATTAACTTATGATCTCTGTAGATTTATGATTTCTCTCCAGACTTCAGAAGAAAGAATGATTGGAAGTAATTCCTGAGCTTTAGATCAGTCATAATTTTCTAAGGTCTAAATGTGAAAGTTTTATGAAAGAGCCATTTAAGTAGGGATGACGGGATTTAAAACGGAAGGAAACTAGGAAAGACGTTCTCGAATCTTAAATTCTTAGTCTGCTGTGACGATTATGAAACTGATGATTAAGTTCATAAATAGAGAAGCAGGGATTTGTACCCTTTTCAAATGGATACGTCTGGGGAAAAAAACAATAAATTTGCTGTCATACTTCTTCCTATCTTACCATGCATGGCAGTAAATAATAAAAAAAAAAAAAAAACATGTAGAGCATGAGGCAAATAATCTGTGGAAAAAAAATGTAGCTCTTCCAGGGCAATCTGCAGAAACAGCCAATCAGAGCCAGGAGGAGGGTCTTAGCAGAGTCTATCATGCTTGTGTAAATGCTGCTCATGCTATGTAAGTGCCCTTTGCTATGTTGGAACTTCTTCCCCACAGCAGAGCCTGTAATGCTCAGGCTAGACAGCATAGCTACCAAAGACGGCAGATAAACAGTTTTCCTGTAACAGTAATTCGCTTCTTCGCCATTAGTACCTTGAGCAGCGCGTACACAAGCATGACTGACAACCTGGAGGGCTTTTTAATGCCTTTGTTTAACTGAATGTTGTCAGTCAATCCCACAAACAAGACGACACAACAAACTGTCAACACAACAAAACTCCACAGGAAGGAACTCTACTTCCTGTCTTGCTTCAAAATAAGAGTCTCAAACATAGACATAGGATAGCAGGCTTAACGCTCTTTCATACAGGAAATATAGGAAATAGGTGGTAAATAAATGTTTTGAATATATCTGGTATCTCTGTAGAATCTGCTATATTCTTAGTTTGGGGGTGAATTACTTTTAAACATTTCTAAAGATTTTCCTAGATGATTCACCATGAGCTCTGCTACTGGGAAAAAAAATGAACTTTTTTTTAAATTATGTTAAAAAAAAAAAACATTCAAAGACTATGTGTCATATATTGTTTAAACACCTCCAGCCTGTTTTCAAAACCAAAGAAATCCATTGTCATTAACATGCATCCCTGGCTAATTTAGGAACAAAATCAACCACCCATTTTACTAACTGAGCTGCTTCGTCTCATAAATTTCTTTCTGTTTTGAGTCGCGGTAAGTAGAATCGCGTTTTGCAAGTTGGTTGCTTTTTTTTTTTTTTTTTTTTTTTTACCCTAAACCCACAACTGAGAGACCCCCTCTCATTCCAGGCGGGTGTAAAGTCGAGCACATTATGTAAATATTCCTCCTTTTTCCAATGATGGCAATGTGTGGGATGTAATCAGGCTGTTTTAATACAAAACAGGCCCCTATTCTGTGTGTGTATGTGTGTGTGCCTAAGGTTTAAACAAGCCAGCGCACAGCTTCGCATGGCAGGGCATTACGGCTGGGTTAATAGAGAGCAGCCTCTCTGCCTTGTGTTAAAACGTCCAGGAAGCAAGCGCAATTACATCACTGATAGGCGGGTGGTCGGAGCCAGGGACCCCAGATGTGTGGATTTCCTGTGTCATTCGGTCCTCAGAGCTCAGCATTGAAAATGACAAAATGAAAGGTTTCGGACAGCAAAGCCGGATTTTTAAGTATGTGCTCCTCGAGTTGAAATGCATGCTGGTGAAAAACACAGCAGGGGGTTTCTTCTTCTTCTTCTTCTTTGCATAGTTTCTTGGCAAGGCTGTTTCTGATATGTAGGGCCTCCTACGTACCACTATTGTACAAGCTGGGAAACAAAACGTAATGTTTCCATCTATTTTTGAACTGCGTGGCTAAATGTGCACTCAGAAATTTTCATTTAAAAGCCTAATTATACTTCCTGATTCATTTCAAACAATAATAGACATAGAGAGAGAGAGAGAAAAAAAATAGCATGTAAACTTAAGCCATTCTGCATCAACAAGGGATTTAGAGCCAAATAAACGTCCAATTGTGGAAAATACTTGTTGGAATATGAAGCTCTTTTCTTGAGCTTTTTGACCTGTTTAGTTGGGCTCAGCTGGCTGATTAAACATCAATCAGTCTGTGGCCTTGTCGAAAAGGCTGCTTCTCCCTGCGCCCCGTTCAGCCTACGCTGTAGCTCCGAGCCGAATTCAAAGCAACATCTGGAGAGGAAATGCGATCCGCTCCTGATCCCACCCAGACACAGGAGTCACTTAGGAAACAAAGCCTCCTAAGACGGGATTCTCTCACACACACAAAAAAAAGTGAAAGGATCAGTATTTTATGTGTTACTTCTTTTCCGTGGATTCAGCACTATTTGCTCACTCAGTGAAATTCAGCGCAACTGTTTTCCTTAAGAAGTAAATTAGTGAAGGCAGTCCACCTGAGCTTTTGTGTAAAAGCCAGAAAGACGCCATGATGAGGGCCAACAAACATGTCAGGAAAAAGGTAGTGAACAAGTTTAGAGGGTTAAAAAAAAACTTCAGACTGCATGCGCATCTGATGTCCACCTTACAGGCAGACAATAGTAGTTACAGAATGGGCCTAGTCAAAGTTCAGACACAAGCCCAATTGGGAACCTGGTGGCAAAACTTGAACATCAATGTTCACAGACGTGCTCCGTCCAATCTGTTGGATTTGAGCTTCTTTGCGTTGAAGATCTGCAGAGCTGACGCAGATAACACTGCAAATTATTTCATCTTTTTTTTTTCTTTTTTTTTTACCATTTCACTACTTTGTGTTGGTTCCATCTCATAAAATCCCAACAAAATGCCTGGACATTTATGATTTCTTTTTTTTCTTTTACGTCACAAAACAGGTTTTAGATTTCTTTCTAAATGTCCAGCCAAAATCAGAAATGTGACCGACTTGTTCATCTCCAGGACTCCTCGCCTTCTTTATTCCATCTCTGCAGCTCTTGATTTTAAAATAGGAGCAATTTATCCTCGGCAGATTGCAGGCCTCTCCTCGTCGTATCTTTTCCGCTAATCTCTTTGCTCCTGGAGAGAGGGAGACAGACGGAACGATTTGGGTTTATGCTGCCAGGAGATGAGCGACGTCTGACCGGGAGCAGATGCAGCCGTGAAGAGATGGAGCTGCGCTTTGCAGAGAGAGGCCTTCGAGATTCCTGGCAAAAGCTCCGCACGAGTGGAAGGACAGCGTGGAACGGGCCAGAACCGTTAAAGAAATAAAGCGGGGTATTCGGGATTACAGAGCGACAGAGGACGTTGTTACGGGAAAATAGGAAGAGAAACGAGGAGGGAAGTAAAAGCTAGCTGTAAAGAACTGGGTTAAAAATAGGCTTGTAAATAAATGACTGTTGGCAAGTAGAGTTGTATCCCACTAATCCAGCTGATGAACATGTCTTCAATTTCATTGTTTGTGCAAATCAAAGTAGCTATAAATGATCTCTTTGCATTCTTTCTTGTTTTGCAGAGATTTTGACCGTGTCCTGTCTAACATTTTTGTACATGTCTACAGTGTGGGTTAATATGAAGCAGATTTTATACAAATATTGATAATAGCTGAATCAAAGCAAAACTGAAACACCATTTGAAATTAAGATTTACAGGTGTGTGAAGACTCACAAAAACTTAAAAGGAACTTGAGTTTGACCCTATTGATTTTTACAGCATTTTAATCCTTTATTGAAATTTTTCCTGAAATATGTGAAAGGAAGCAGCTGAAAAGACTGTTTTCTCTTCGACTGTTGCTGTTCCTCTGCCCTGTTTCCGGGGAGAACAAAGGATTCTTTACTGAGATAATGAAGAACCAGGGAAGAAGTAAAAGACTCTCAAATAATATTATTACACATTTTCTTCAAGTCACATATTGGGAAAGTTTCTGGTCCCCGTTTCTGTCCGGAGGCTTTAAGCAAATTGTTTCAAATTTGAGAAAAGTAGCAACATCCCAACAAAATACTGTTTTAAAAGTCCAGGTTTTATCTGAGATTTATTCTCTCTTTTTTATTGTTTTGTTTATTGCTTTCTTTGTTGTTTTTTGTTTTTTTTAATCATCTGTTCAGTAATTTAAATCATTGCTACTTTAATGTTGGTGATTAAAATCCACCGTGATAAAAATCCACCTATTATTGATTAACATTCTGCCATTGTGTTCTGCTGAAGACAAAAACACAGTATCGTCTGCTCATATTTTACAGCACAGCTGATACAGGAAGTTAGAAAAGCAGTCCAATACATCTGGAGATCATTTATGATGATTTTTATTGTAATTCCTGATTATTTTGGGAGTTTTTTTGTTTGCAATTAATAGGCAGTATGATAAAACGATGACAATAACTCATACTGCTTGCTGGAGGACTGTAAGGTGCAAGGAATGTAATTAGCATTATTAGAGCTGAATATTAGGCGGGCTGCACAGTAGCGCAGTTAGTAGCACTGTTGCCTTGCAGCAGGAAGGTCCTGGGTTCAATAAGAAGGTCCTGGGTTCGATTCCCGGCCCGGGGTCTTTCTGCACGGAGTTTGCTGTGCATGCGTGGGTTCTCTCCGGGTACTCCGGTTTCCTCCCACAGTCCAAAAAAATATGACTGTTAGGTTAACTGGTCTCTCTAAATTCTCCCTGAGTGTGTGTGTGTGCAAGGTTGTGTGTCCTGTCTGTCTCTGTGTTGCCCTGCGACAGACTGGCGATCTGTCCAGAGTGACCCCACCTCTCGCCAGGAGCTTTAGCTGGAGATAGGCACCAGCACCTCCCAACCCCACTAAGGGACAAGGGTGTACAGAAAATGGATGGAATATTAGGCACGTGTTTGTAGTTCTCCTTTAAAATATAGATTTTCCTCATATCTGGTCATTAACTCATCTTTTCTGCATGGCCGCATTTTTTTGACAGTGAACAGGTAGCAGCATTACTGGGTAGTGAAGGCTGCAAGCCTACAAGACACCGTTTCTGGAGTTACATGGCAGACGTTGCCTTAAACTTCTGCACAACTTATATTACAGTTGAAATAATTAAATATTAGATTCATTAATTCTTTTTCAGAAAATGTTACTGTAATAACGTGGTTATTATTCGCAAATTGAACATCGACCACAAAAGCAGATGAGGCTAATCAAGGTTGTCTTTTAAAACGAGTTCATTCATAAGCCCGAATATTCCTCTTTAGACTGAAAATTTTACACTTAAGCTGAGACTTGCACCCCCTGCAACTCAGTTATTAGTACAGAAAGACCCTTCGCATGAGAGAAGCCACTGATCTGAGTGACAGGAACACATTATCATCATCTCCTCGGTAATAAATTGTCTCATTAATTTATGCTCTGCTGCGTACACTGATGAGATATATCAGCGATCTCTGTTTTCCCTCATTGCCCTGTGTTATAAATAGGATATTCAGCACTTTAGGAGGCGTCAACAAATAATGGGTGTTGAGTACAACTTTCGCTGTTAAAGTCGGAACACAAACACGTCCTTTATGCTTTAGTGGTCACAGTAGCTGTAGTGTTTCCATTGCTAATGTGCGCTAATCGTTGTCAATATCCACTGATGTAAAAATAAAAACACAATTGTGTTTCCCATTAAATAAGAAACGCAGGTACAGATCACGCAATATTATTACAACTGTAAATTGAGGATTAAGGTTAAAAGCAAAGTCTGTGGAATGAAACAGTGAATTAAAATAAAATATTGCCAGCCTTGGAAGATTTATGGGCAAATATCCCGACATAATTACGCCTACACCTTGCTGAAGGCTTCAGGCAGCTTGTTGATGAGCTGTAGTTTGGCTCTGTAGAGGTGTGAACCTGTATGTACAATTTAGAAAAAAAATTATTTAAATTTGCACAACCGACACATTTTTGTTTTGTTGTTTTTGGGTTTTTTTTTTTTATCAGTGCTATTACTTTTATGTTAATTTCACTCTAAAATCCCTGCATATCACAAAGGTTTGCATCTTTTTCACTGGGACTGTATGTCGCAAGCGTTTTACGGAAGGAAAAAAAAACATCTTTCGTTTGAGTATGAACAGATTGCCAGAATTATTTTTACCAACAACATTCAGCTTTTGTTTAAAACATTTTGGAGAATCTGAAGGAAGTCATACATCTCAGACAAGGTGGTATTGTTACCAGAATAAAGTAATAAAATTGTGACTTTATTCACGTTACACTAGAACTTTCTTTTTGGATTACTTTGACTTTATTTTCACAATGCAATGACTTTATTCTTGTAACATTATTATTTTATTCTCCTAGTTGATTTTTTTTCTAAAAATTTCATTTTTAACATCTTCTTAGCCTGACTCTGATCTTATATTATTAATCCAGATGTCCTGTGAAAATCCTTACAGGTGTGTTAGAGAACTTTGGTAAACCAGCAGCACCTTTAAGCACAATGAACACAGAGGACAAGGATAAACTTGTTTGTGGAGAGGTTTAAAGCCTGGCGAGGTTATACAGCTATATTTAAACGTCAAAAAACCTCAGTCAGCGCTAGCGCTGTTTGGCCAGTCGTCTAAAGAGACGACTGGCCAAACATGGCCGTCCACGAAAACGGACAAGGAGAGCACAGCTTAGGCGGGAGAATCTAGTAACAGGACAACTGTAAGCCTACATGCAAAATGCAACATGTGAAAACCTAACACAGCACGCCACCCTCAACACGTCTTGCTCATGCTGAAACATGGCACTGCCAGCATCAAGCTAAATAACGGGTAGTCCTGGAAGAAAAGCTGCTGGAGGCGCCAAAAGATTTGAGACTATGGCGGAGGTTCAGACCCAAAAGATAATGGATTTTAACAAAGCATGTCTATGTTTGAGGGCTTCCGGGTTTGTGGTTGTAGAATGATAAAACATTCACAAGAAAAAAGACTTTTTTGCAAGGCACTTGAACTGCAGCCAAAATGTAGAAATTTCAGTTCAGCTGCGAAAGAGAGAAATCCTCGGAGGAAGATGGGAGGGGATGTGTGTACTTTGGAGTCCATCTGACTTTTTGTTCTGACACACAATGACACAGCCGTTTACCAGAATCCTCCCTTGGAGTTAGGCTAAACAGAAGAACATTGATCTGGCTCATCACATTCAGCTTTTTGTTATTCTCAGAGGAATCGAAACTAAATCTGACAAACTTCAAACTGAACTCCTTAATTACATGACATTAAGGTTGTGTATCAGATAATATCCACAACTGTCAGAAGATTAGTTAAAGGTGCATCTCAATACATTAGAATAGTTTTGAAAAGTTATTTTATTTTATGGATCTAGTTCTACACACACTGCGATGTATTTTGCTTAACACCCATGCACAACATCTGTGTGTGGTTTTGCTCTTAATGTATCGACTCCAGCAAATATTTACACCTTGTGAATCTAATCAATATGATTCCCGTCCTCTCTAAAAGCTCCTTTAATCTCAGCTGCCATTGAGCCTTTTGCTACACTTTCACACTTTTCTCTTCCTCTAAACTTTCCATCGATATGCTTTGCTGCACCACTCCACGAAGTGTCAGACAGTGGTCAAATGGGCAGTCTTCCTCATGATTACTTAGGCCATTGCCTACATTAAAAATCGGTCTACTGTGTTATTCAAAATTTCTGAGAAACTATTTTTGCAATTATCATTGGCTTAAAATTCCTGAAATTAAGCTCTTGGAGATAGTTAGTTTGTGTAAAATGAACCTATATAAAACGACTAAACATTTTTAATGCACTCTCACTAAATACATTAACATATTCTAATTTATTGAGGTGAACCTGCATAACATCCAGAATTGGATATTATGCAGATTAGTCAAACTGGAGGAGGATTTTTATTACAGAGTGGGGATGAACACTTTATTCTTCCTGCTATAACAGCAGGTCGGCTTGCTTAATTTTTCTTGACTGCAAGTATCAGCATCTTCTAAACAGTTCTGCTGAATAATGTGATCTTGAGCAGGATCGGTCCTGTCATCGCCCTCTACTGGCTGTACAAAGAACTTATTTCAAATTTGCTCCAAACAGATGCAATGACAAATGTATTTATTTATTTTTAACATAAGCTTAATGTAACTTTAGACAAATTAAAAAAAAAAAAATCCAAATCTGTTAAATATATTTTAAGTTTATGTTTTGTTTTTTTTTAATGGACAGCAACAATTATTTCTTAGGACACACTGTAGAGTTTTACATACCTCGTTGCATGTGCAGTAAAGAGTAAGTACATTCTTTGTGTATTTTTAAAGTAACAGCAGTGTTTTATTTATGTATTCATTTTTGTTAGCACAACAATTATAACAATGGCTCTTGTCATCTGGGAAAAAAGACACAAACCGGAACTCCGCTAAGTATTGTGAGGTTATTTAAGTGTTTATTTACATTCAAATGGAGTACAGTAGAAAATGAAAAAAAAAAAAAAAAAAAAAAAAAAAGGCTGCAACTGTTCAGCTTGTGCCAAACATGGCAAAGAGAGCTGCCGGGATGCGAGTTGTTATTATTGGAGACTCTGGATGGAGAAGGGATGGAGAGGGAGGGGTTGTTGTTTGGTGCCAGTGCGCACATGCGCAATCGATTGGACTCGCAGTTGAAAACGGGCAGCTATGCCGCGCGCTTACAGAGAACGAGCTGGACGCGTCCGCCTGGAACAACGGCCGCTGCAACGGAGGACCGACCCGGGGACCGCTGCACCGGGAGGCTGCTGACAGGCGACCGCTTCCCCGGGGGAAAACCTCCTCCCTGAAAAGAAAAAAAAAAAAAAAAAAGAAACGCGGCCGAGGAAGAGGAGGAGGAGGAGGAGAGCGCGCCCCACGCATCCGCGTCTTTTCCCGTCTCTCTCTCTCTCTCTCTCTTTCTCTCTCTCCCATCTCAAACATCTCCTCCGGCTTTAATTTCAGCCCCGCTAAGAGCAGAAAAGCAAGGAGACACCCGCGATGTTGCTGCTAAACGTCTAGGATTTGCTGCCGCGCGCGCGTGTGTGTCTGTGCATAGACTGTGAATTAAGCTGAGCACGGACAGAGAGCTACCACAACAACGACGGGCTTCACTATGGTTTTATTGGCTCTCCGCAGCAGGAGATGTCTTAATAGTCGCTGTATGGGGACGTTATGCTTGCAGTTGTTGCTGTGGATTTTATGTGCCGTGAACGGAGAGGAGCAGCCGTTCAGCGTGGAGGTAAGAACTGGACCGGTATTTGTTTAAAAAAAAAAAAAAAGAAAAGAAATAAAAAAAAAAAGCATCTCTACCTACGAAGAAACGCGCCAGCTCCTTTGTGCGGCTGTATTGTGCCTATAATAACACCAAGCGAAAAAAAGTATTGCAGGCAGAGTGTAGCTCCTGTTCCCACAATAACAACAACAGCGTCTTTGTGAAAAGCCCAACTGGTTTGTAGCTCTACTTTATCAATTCGCCCTCTATGTGTATAGACATAAAAAAACAACAACTAGAAAATAAACGATAGAAGAAAGGCTAAGAGAAACCTTGGCTGCTGTTGCGTTTGTGTTGTTCAACATGTTCATTAATACACAACGTCCCTCGTGTGCACGAGATAAAATGAAATAAAGCAACCCACGTAAACGCCACAGGTTAAACATGGCATCTTTTACTAGACAAGGTATTCATAGGTTGCTGGTATGCCGAGGATTTAGAAAGAAGGAATTTGATGCTAGCTGATATTTTCTGCTGCATCCTTTCTTTGTTACGATGTGTTTTTCATTTGTATCTGATGTAATCACCAGATTTATCTCTTTAGTGTACATCAGTGTGAAAGCAGGCACTGCCAGTTACCCATATCAAGGTACAAGAGGCTATAGAAGTTACATTGTCTTTTTACAACTCTTACCTTCCAATAGTTTCCCTTCTAGCAATATGCCAGACAAAGTTATGGGAGTTTTTTTTCTAACTGCTTGCCCCCCCCCCCCCCTGCACATTGCCACTCAGCTGACTGAAAGAAGGCAGCATTTTTTTTTTCATCTTTTACAAGGAAGACAAGAAGACTTTGGGTGTTTGGGAGTGTTTTGTTGTTGCCACAAACACAGACAGTAGTGTTGTGAAAACGCATGGAGCCCCACCCATCACTTTTATAAAGTAAGGCTGTTTTAAAACCACAAACGACAAGTGACATGTCTGTAAAGCAGCGGGCCGCAGGCTGGCGATCTGAGCGGACCGTCAAATGAACAAATTACCAGCTTGCTGCGCTTGTGCTGTTCTATTTAAAGCAGAACAGCAGAAATGTCCAAGAAGCTCCTGAGAACTCTGGAGCTATTCTACATGTTTGCTCCTGTTCATCAAAAATCAAAAGAATAATCAATAAATCACTGCATTAACTTATTCGAGCAGCAAGATGGGAGAATTGTTGCATCTCTTGTTTCAACTGAAAACGTCACCTTCGTGTCATACGTTTCAATTTTAACGCATTGTAAAAAGCCAGCTGGATGTTTTTTTCATTTTGGCTTTTCTGTAATTGCTACAAGTGAGCTGTGTGAAAAGGAAGCACAACAGGCTGTAAAATGGAGCTACTGTCTGCGCATGTAAAATTTAAGTGGCAACACATGAGCTCGCCTGCAGAACCTGCAGCACTGCCTTTGCACGTTGTCATCATCGCATACATCGCTGCTTATGATGAGACCGGTGTGCTGTACTTTGCTCACCACTTTTAAGCCTTTGTCAGCTAAATATAAAGAAGGATTTGTTCTAGTTGGTGCAATCAGCACTCTTTTTTGGGGGTTACATAGCTTGCCATACTTTAGAGTAGAACTGGTACAACCCCCACATGCTGTAAGGGAAGAGAATCAGCAACATATGTACAAGATAAAACCCTACTATTCACACAGCCTAAGAGGTATTGATCTTTGCAGAAGGATCATTCAAGACAAAAACCTGTCCAGTTTGAGATATATTGGTGGTCCATGTCATGTTCAAGAATGGAAACCCCCGTTCTGACCGGCCTCATGTGAAAAAGGCAGAACTTGGCGATTTCAACATCAGCAAAGATCTCACAAAGGTCACTGGAGCAAATATTTGAACTGGATGGATGCCAGATGTTTGTTTTTTCAGCCTCCCACTATATGGGCTCAGCAGAAAGAGATCTCTGCAGGCTACAGCAAAGGGCACTTCCATGAGATTTTAGGAGAAAGCCTGATCTGCCCGTTTCACCTCCAACTTTTTAAGAGTTAATCGTCTCATCGATCATCCGAACACCAAACGAGATCGTCCGGGCATCTTGTTTACCGAAGGTCATTCAAGCTTTGTGGTCACATATCCACATGATTTCACAAGCTTTGTGAACCAGCCTGAATCTCTTTGGCAACAGATTCAGGCTTCGTTTGGAACGAGAGTCGTTCATAATTCTTGGAAACTGATTTTGGACTGAGCTGCTGTTTGACAGAGATTTCTGTGTCTCCTGTTGAAGAAGAAAAAGCTGTCTTTTTCTGTGGTATTTAACCCAAACTTCTCCACTGCACAGCACAATTCACGATGTAATAAAAAGCGTAATTTTCACATTAACATCGTTCTCTTTTACGCTGCCATCCTCCTCGAGTTTTATTGTCCTCCAACAAGCCTTCGCATCCTTGAAATGCTTTAATAGGAACACGGCCATGATTCTGTGACTTGTTGCTTAGAAATCTCAAACATACAGTAAAGCAGTGTGCAGCCCCCGTATGACTTGAGCGTGGTTATGTTCTTGTGAATAATGCATCTAGTCGGAGACAAAGGAGCTATGTGTTTCCATATGAACAAAGGAAGATATTTGAGATTCCTGTGTTTCTGCGAGCGAACAAGCAAGACTATCCCGATACTGAATGACGCTGAATGCGTCTTGTAAAGAAACCGCTGAGCACGTGTTTGTTGGAGTATTTATGCTGCCGTGTTGAATAAATACGGTTTCAGTCGTTTGATATCACTGAGCTTCCTGACACGATGCAAACCATCCACACATGTGGTCCTTTTCTTGTTGGTGGTGTTTTTTTTTTTGCTGTCCCTGATTTTTTACTCCTTTCTGTCCCATCTTAAAAGAAGAAACGACAACACACCAGCGGACATGTAAAGTTCATTAGCTGCCACATTGGGGATTTCAGGTGTGAAGACTTTTCTTTTAACATTTGTTCAAAAAGAAAAGAAAAAAAAAAGAACGACACAAAAACAGTAATATAGCCACAATCTGGCAAAATCAGAGCATGAAAATTGGAGATGCACCATAATTTCCTACTTGAATCAGAGCCATTTAGGGAATTATGGATGATATGATATGATTTTTTTTTTCTATACATGTAAAACATCTGTGTGCATATTTTCTTTATAATTTCATAGAACAATAAGGTGCTTTAAGTAAATAATACTCCAGCATAGAAGTAATCTACCCGTGAATCCCTCACTCATGATTCTAATAAACATGTGGTATTTCATCCAGTAATGCATCAAAAAAGTAACATATTCTTCACTTACCAATCTGGACCTCTGGTTATATGAGCCTGCTAATTTCTCTCTCATTTAGATACGAATGACACTTTCTTCCAATATGCTAACATACAGTAAACTGGAATGAGGTGTTTGGCAAACAAAAGCTTAATTTGTGCATTCGCATTATGCATTGTCTCATAATTTTAATGCATTTTTGTAGAGCTCAGCTTCAGGCAGTTAGGAATGACTTGTCTTCTTGTCCGTCTGGAGGGTTGTAAACAAACAAACAAACAAAAAAAAACACGGTGGAAACTCAGCTAGTTTGACCGGAGCCGCTTTCTCCACTTGTTATGGTGGAGAGGATAGATGTGTTTGTCTCCCATACCTCTAGCACAGGTTGTAGAGGGTAATAATGCAGGCAAAGGTGAGTATTTCCTCCAAATAACAGGAGTGGTTTAAGTTCATCCCGCTGCTGCCCTGTAATCGCTGGCCAGGCTGCTGTCTTTTAGAAAACATTGAGTGGCAGCTTAAATGACAGCTTTGTGGACTAATGAATGTAGAATGCCACACTCCTCTCATTGCTTTCCCCTTTTCTCTTCCCTTGGATTACATTTTACAGCACATGCAGCTTGCCAGGGAGTGATAAAATGGTAATTTGTACCAACTTCTAACACTTAAATTAACACTATATCGCTGTCCGTCTGTGCTTTGAATCATTATGAGCTGCTGGTTATCCAATTGTTTCCCCCCTGAAGAACTTTGAAAATATGATGTAATAACCAATGCTAGTAGATAGCCCATTTAAATTGGGGGTTTCGTTTTTGCAATTTCAGTTGGCATAGCAACCAACTAAAATTGGAAAAGATAGTATGACATTCTTGCATTATTGTTTCATGTTGAACTGGACCCATTAGATTTCTGTGACCAGTTTCTGACCTGCCCATACAGATTTTAAGGGCTTCACGTTAGCCTGTTTTTTTAAACAAATTGGTACTGGTCCAATAAGTAAAACTGGACTGATTTTAACAACCAGTGTTTATTTCCGTCTTGTTGCCATTTATTTTATGCGTTTTGGGGGTGAGGAAGGGTTTTGGTTGGCCATGTGGTATTTCTTCAGTCATTGTTAGTGATGCAGCACAGGAGTATGAGGTGTTTAATTCAATCAGAGAAGCAATGCAGGTGGTGTGGTCACATGTACATAGATGTAGATACACTGTATATAGTGTCATTTAATATGAGATATGAGCCATAACAACAATGTTATTGTCAGATATCAATATTGGTGCCTTCGTACTGTTAGCTAATCCCAACTCCTCTTTGACAACTACAATTAAGTGACATTAAATTATGGCCCTCCTGTGAACATTGATACTAATTTATAGGCAAGGAGACAATTTCACAGTGTGAGCAAGCAGTTGTTTAAAAATGTTGTTTTACTCATCGTCAAAGAAAGGTAAAATATTGTTAGTATATCATTTACATTGTTTGACATTAGCATCTTGTGTTAGCAGTTAGCATGGTTAGTCACTGCAGACATCAGTCTTTATGTGAGTTATTCATAAAGAAAGTAGACCTTTTCTTTTAGTCTGCTAGCATTTCTAAATCCTGCATGTCATTTTTGGCAGACGTTGAAATCTCAAAAGAGTAAAACGAAGCTAATTTACAGTAAAACGTTCAGTCTGGTGTTGCTTGAAGATGGATACGGGTCATTTTGGTACTTTGCTGATTTGCCAACTCGTTCCCAAGAGAGGACGGACTTGAAGCTGCGAGGTAATTTCTCTGTGCACTTTGGTGCTAAAATGTAGCAAAGCAACGGGTGGGGGAGGGGCAAGTGTACACAACTGGAGAAAACTGCTCACTCCACTCGTTTCTCTGGATTAAGATTAACACTTTTAGACACGTTTCTTTTGCAGTTTCTGATACCATACCTTTTTTTTAAGACCTTGGTTTACCTTATTAAAGGTAAATTCGTTAATGTGTAGCCTACATTTGCTTACAGAAAAGAAACATAACTCGCTGCTTTACTAATTCAGTTATTTGTACAATTAAGATTTATTCACATTTGATCCACCTAGACTTGTCTTTTGTTTGTCTTGCTGATGAAGCATTCCTCAAGGAGCACATTGTAGACACGTCAAAGCCTCCTGAGCATCGCACCGGCTTGATTCCACTCACAGAGGCATCAGGTGCAGTGCTGTGCTCTGACTAACATTAAGCGCTTGAGTCATGCCTCTGTGCTCACCGGAGACTGAGCGGAGTTGCTTAGTCAGAGATAATCTGCTGTACAACAAAGAGAGTGCGAAATTGTTCTCCCATCTGTTGACACATCTTGTCTCAGATGAATGCATGAGTGAATTTGTGGTTCAGGAAAACTTTGCTCGCGAGTCGCTGGTAATCGTTTTCTCTATGTAAATCTCGAAGATCGTTTCCATGAAAACGTCCCAGATGGGCGAAACACAACACAAAATGAGATAACGCTGAGGTGTCGGCTCTGTTGAGATAAACCTTTCAGCTATCGGGTGACATTAGAATGTTCAGTAAGTGGTTTTGTTAGTTGTCTTTTTGAGTCTAAAAGAGAGGAAAACATTGACTGATGATTTTTCTTTGAAAAAAAAAAAAAGGTCCTAATCCTGGCCTTGTTTTTTTTTTTCTCTATGTTGGACATTTTCAGTTATAGTCCCATATCCAAAAACGGGAGCCGTCTGCTGCAGGTGCTTTTGCACCATCTATCCACTGATTTGTATCTTCAGGTGGATTATTTTGTACCTATTTTGTCAAATTGAAAGTAATTTTCTTTACTAATAATCTACAGTATGGAATAATTTAATTTCAGTGCATATACTTTACCTGAACTAGAGATGTAAGAATTGTCATTTTGATCATGAGTCATAATCTGTCCTATTTCATGAGTGTCATTTAACCCAAATGTAGATAAGTTGTATAAAAAAGAAACAAAGTGTAATACATACCTCAGATAATAATAATAATATATCACTAAGTTCAATTATACCTGAGAGCTGAGGCGTTTTCAAGAGTATTTAGAGCCGCACTGGAAGTAGGAACAAACACAAAGGTAGTTACATCAGGGTTTCCCTCAGTGTATTATAAGCCTGGCGGTCCACCAGGCTTTCCTTGTGCCCCCACCAGGCTAAGCACTGCTCATTTTTAAAAGTATTTTTAAAATGTTTGCATTTTTTTGAAGCTTTCTAGTTGGTGATCAGGTATTAACCTTCCAATCTTTCAATAACACATAATTATCAAGTGATATTTTCAAATTTCCTGTCAACTTTAAACATTTTTTAACTCAACGGCCCTAGCGCCCAACCACCGAGCTTAGCAAGTTTTCTGGGGGAAACCTTGTTACATGGTCAGATGATATTTTTAATTTTATTGTGTGACTAACTCCAGAGTTTCTGCAAATGCATTTATTAAATTTAAGACTCTTAAAATCAGTACATAATATAAGACATGCAGGGGTTATGAAAAATGCCCTACTTGTTAAAGTGAATTCAATTTGTAGTCAGGTGTTGCTACCCAACATAACACCGTCCTACAGTAAGTAGTAATCTTCATAAAAGGTGCTGACAATGGATTTTAGTGAACTAATAAAAGAAAGAATAACAAGTAAATGAGTGAACGTGCAAATTTTAGATCTATATGTTATTCAAGGCTTAGTATCAAAATTATTGGCTTATTTACTTGTTACGACTTTGGCTGGGATATCTGTCAAAGCTGTGTCTAGTAAACACACCGTAGTTTTACGTGCCGGAAAAATCCTGAAAAACAATTAGGTTTTGGGAGTCTTTGTGGCGAACAACACAGGGCTGTTGACATCATGTGAGAAATGCAGCATTTTCATCACCGTCTCGGCTTGTCTTCCCAGTCGTCATGTTCAGCCTCTGAAGTGGCACCTGAACGTTCGGAAGCGACTGATGTGAAGGAGCGCGCGTGTGTGTGACCGTCTTTGAAATGCGTGTGGGTTCTCCAGCTTCTGGGGATTTTCTCTTAATGTCTCGAGCATGTGTCGGTTGGAAGGGTGGGCGAGTTCACTTGCCTGCGTGCAGCTGCAGCAGTCCCGCAGCACTAGACCAAAGGAGATGCTTTAATTCAGACTGGATTATAACTACCGAAAACAGATAACTGGGCTAATAGAGCTATTTTTAATGATAGGCGCTCGCCCGCTGTGTGTTTTTGCTGTGCCATTTCCCAGAAATTGCTTGGCAGTCAGTCAGTTTACTTTTGTGCTCCAGCGTGTTTTTCCTTGAACTTTCTGTTAATGAAGTTTGAATGTTTCGTTCCCTCCCTGCGGCACGGCGGTTATCGGCATTGGTATTAACTACTTATCTACTCTACACAATTCAGCAAAATAGCCCAAAATTGAAAATGCATCACTTCCTATGCAGCTGGGGCTCCCCCCCCCTCCATCATTCCCAAGGCAGTTAATGTAAAAGCGATTAAGTTTGCCTTTGTGTCCCATCAATCACAAATGCAACCGGGCTTTTTATTTGCATGAAGCTGTAGTCTTGGATTTTCTCATCTTAAACAAAGTAAATACATTAGTTTGCTGCTGCCGTTTGTCTTTAGCTATATTTCTCCACACAGACAGTGCAGTATATAGGAAGGAGCTTAACCGCCAGTGACTGAGCGCTCGTAGGCGCACGTATTGGTGTATTTTTATCGGCGTGTCTCGTCCTAGAGCATTCATATGGATTGCGTCATTTGGCTTTGGTAGGATAGCAGATTTCTGGACCACTGGGGTGTCTGTGTCAGTCTGTTCACCCAGATACAAACACAACAACACCTTCTCTGACCTAAAAGATTCCTCAGCACATGCGTGCACCGACCTGACACTCTTCAGCACTTGTTACTGTTATGTATTGTTTCATGTCCTCCTTTCTGTGGGCGAACAGACGTTCTCTCCTCTTCCGAGACATGTCTTCGGTCACAGCTTGCTGGGGTGTTAAATCTTAAATGTGACTGATGATTGCAACATTACGTGTTGCCCGTGGGGCGTCCTATGCGGGGCTGTAAATTTAGCCTCTGGAAGAAATGCTAAAGCACAAGTGTGAGTGTGTGTGGATTCTTTTACACGCAGCGTTTTATGAGTCATGGTGAACTGTTGCAGCTGTTCTTTCCATAACTTCAAATTTAATAACTACAACAGTCATCATAAAACCGTCAAGTCGATGCCTTGTCTTAGTCGAGAATTATTTGGCTGTTGTTTCACGTTGCTGTAAGTTGGAGATGCACCAGCAAATCTGATGGTGATCAGCACAGGTTCTTTGCTTTATTGGCCTCGACAGGTGACTGTCCAGTTGGAATCTCCGTCTTTTGTCCCAATCCAAGTTAGCTACTTTCAGTCTCAGTGACGTCAAGGAAATACAGAAATGTAAGATAATATTGTAGTATGGACTGATTACTCCATTATGTTGATGTTAATTGATATTCAACTTTTAAGCAACAGGCAGACCTCTGAAGTGCTTCAGTGTAACACAACAGAGTTACTGGGAGACGATTGAACAAGCAATGCAACCATCACCCTCTGGTCAAGATGGCACACCGTATGCATGCTGTGAAAAACTAAGCTGGAATATTTTGAAACAAACATGAGAGGCAATATTACGATAGATGTAGAAAAAAACAGCTAAATCTACCTGTGACCTTACGGGATTATCAAGCAAGTGATGTCAAAGTTTTCCTTAAAATAGAACAGGCGTAACGAATTCTGTTTCTTGCAACTTTTGTGACAAAATATTTATTTAGTACTTGAGAACCACGGCATTCCTGTTCAGGATACAAAAAATACTGAGATCTTTACATGAAGGTGAAATAGTTAAAAAATGCCTGCAGATTTTTGTAAAAACAGCTGCATGTTTTCTGATGTAGCACAACTAACTTCATGTGTGCACCAAACGACAGCAATCACAGGGAGTCCCTTGTCTGTAATTATAAGTAAACTACAAAAGTATGTATCGGAGGAATAACAGATTACTAAAATTGATTTGAATCTAGCTACCCATGCAATGCTTGGCTAACTAAAATAAAGAGGTCTGCATAATAGGTTGCATCAATAAGGTTTATTTAGTTGCCTGTCAGCCTTATGAATTTGAAACACTAAATGTCTAAAGATTTCCACCCTTAATGTTGACGCATCACTTCGATTTAATCATCCTGCGAGAAAGCGGGAGAGAGCAAGACCGCCGATAACAACAAAGCCGACCAGAGGTCACATTTTTTGTCATGGAATATGCTGGATCTTTAAATGTTTGCAGCCTTTTAGAAGCTTCACGGTTATTGCAAAGAAATTAGAAGGAAAACTTTCTCTAGAAAGAGAAAACAGAGACTGCTAATTTATTCATGCTAACAGCTAATACAGGGAAAGCGAAAGCTTAGAACGTCAACATTGTTGTAGCTTTGTTTTGCAATCCTGTTGTCAAAGAACAAGGTGGAATAACATTAACAAAAAACTAAAAAAATATAACTTCAAGACTGTGCTTATATCTTTCTTTACTAATATTGCTATAGCAAAATAAAAGCATTCTTAGCTCTAGAGATTGGCCACAAGGTTCTGATCTCTATTTTAGGCCCCTAAAACCTCCAAAGACCGTCTACTGTAGAGTCACTGTTCAGTATGTATGATCACACCGTGACATTTTTGGGTGACATTTTTGTGGCATTTTATCCTAATGGGGCCACCGAGATAGCAGACATGGCATGCATAAAACAAATGTGTGTGTTTGTGAATCTGTAGGCGCCCGGGGCTTAAGATGCAGCAATGCCCTGCTCAGCCACTGCAATAATCACACCCCGTCAGAGGCCACGAGGTGCACACCACGGTTTGTGTCTCATTAAAAGTCTTGTTTTTTTTTTTTTTTGTTTTTTTTTCCTGTTGAAATTCTATAGTATGAATTTAAGCACAGCAGCTTGAATTAATGCATTCATGTGTGTGCGTGCGCGTGTGTGTGTGGGTTTGTAGTTTATCGGTGTGGGCAGAAAAGAAAAAAAAAAAAACAGCAGCGGTTGCCTTGGCGACCCTGGCACACTCTCCAGCGGTCTGGCGTGTACCGGATAAATAATTCAGGCCGGTCAGAGGCGGCGGAGCAACCCCTGGAGGACAGAATCACGTAGCGACCGTTCACCTGTGCCTGAGAAAAAAAGAAAAAAAAAAAAAACGCCGTTGTTTCACAGCACTCCGTCTCAAATCTGTTACCGGACAAACGGAGTCTCTTTTTTCGTTGTTTTTTTTTTCCCGTTACCACCCGCGGTGTGGCAGGAAGGTTAATGCAGAGCAGACTCGCTGGACGTTTAATGTCATATCGTTGCTAGATGAATGCTTAATGTATCAAATGACTGAATGTGCTTAACCAGTAATGGCCGAGTAGACCTTTGAGTAATTGGTTGACCTATTTTTGAGGAATAAAAAAGACTTGGCGCAAAGTCTTCCACCTGAATTAATCTCTCCTAGCGGGGAGCTAACTACTTCCTGTCAGCATTCCTGCATAGACAGAAATCCATCACCGAATAGATGGCCTGAATAAAATAAGTGGAGGGACTTTCAGTAGGTGTATTCAACGTGATTGATTAGTACAAGCCTGTGGTGGAGACTGTTGGCAGTTTGAAACCTTCAGGCGGCGTATCTACCTCTCTCGGTAGTCGGTGCTGTACCGTGCTGCTAAGAGTAATGCATCAGCTGGTGTCAGGTGCACTAACAAACCTGTGTAGGTTCTCCCTAGAGAATTAAGTTCCATTACCTGAACTGTGAGTTTCCAAAAGTGCTGGCAAACTCCTGGTGTTCTAAGACAGACAAAGATTCCCGGCCAAACCTGATGAAACAGGAATAGTTCGCTGTAATGAATTCAGTCTTTCCTTCCCTTCTGCTGGAAAAGTTATGTTTTCTCCCACTCTCCCGCATCCTTGAAGAAATGTGGACATGAAAACATTGTAATTATACTTAAAATTCTTCACTCTGTTACAATATGCATACTGTTGAGTGTTGTTAGTGTTTCCTTATAGTGGTTAGGTCAATTTACTGGTCAGAAATAAGATGAATTTTCTTGTTTTTCACCAGTGAATTGTCCGTCGTGACCACTTCAGCTAAAAATTGTCCAGTTTCAGTCACTTAACGATTTCTTGTTGGAACTCTAAACTTTCATGATTGTAAGTGTAACAAAAAACAGGGTGCTTTGTCCCTATGGACTGATATTATTTCTAGTCACCGTTTCCTTAAAGGGGCAGTATTATGTAAAATAAACTTTTTTGAGCTTTACATCATGTACTAAAGATATTCCCTGAACGACAACATATTTGGAAATTTCCTTACAGAGACAGAGGCTCAATTTCAAGGTGTTAAATTATAAAGTCAAAGTCATATATGCAGCATTTTCATAACAATTAAAGAGGACAAAGTTACTTGATTGAAAATGGCTCTACTTTGTTGGAAAATACATGATACCTCCCCTTTAATCTAGGTTTTTGAACCTGCAAATTACTCTTTAATGTGCTTTTAAGACACAAATGTGCAATACAGCAACACTGAGGTATCATACATAATGCTTTCCTGCCTGAAGACGTCATATGATCTCTCCCCTGATGTCACTTCGCCCTGACTTGAGACCGCACTCATGCTCCTGACTCACCATGAACTATTAACGCACACGTGGCCCCTTGTAACTCGAGGTGACTCGAGCTCTTATCAGCTGATTGGTCACAAATGACAATGACTTCCAGCTACCACATGTTATCTGCGCTTTGCCATGCTGACCAGGCTTCCTCACTCGTGTCTCATTCGTAATAAAGCGGACCAGGCCACCTTACAAGTTGGTCCCCCTTTTTTTTTTTTTTTTTTTTTGTGGCACCCTTCGGCTAATTGGGTTGCCTTTTATTTGTCAGGTGCGGCCAACCAGCTTTACTGATACAGAGGGACCGTGGGATGTGAGGGCTTGAAGTTCGCCTCGGTTCAGTGGCGGTGTGAGGCATCGGTGGAAGGACAAGACGTCTGAGTCACTTTCTTGCCCTAGTTCTTATGTCACCAACCTGCAGCAGCTTAGTCTTATGCTGACTCTGGTCTTACTTTTTATTTCACTGCACAAACGATGTTTAAGATTTGGAGAATAGGTTTGGGGAAAATACCAATTGTATTTTTCAACAGATATGCGTTCATAGTTTAAGTACCCATGTGTGTAGCAGCTGTACAGTATTTGAAATAACGTTGCAAGAGCACCAAAAGAAAAACAGAGTGGATGTATGTGATCTCAGACTAGATTCTTCTCATATCTTAGTCTGTAAGGAAAACGAAGTGCGGAGACCCCTTAAAGTAGGTGAAGATACATTTCCAGGAGTTTAGTGTTTATCGGGGCATCACTGTTGGACTCTTTCTCTTCTCTTCAACAGTAGCTGAGTATCTGCAGACATTCAAACTCATTAAACACTCTTTCTCTCTGCTCTCACAGCGCACCCAGACCTCTTAAAATAATACGATTTAATGGCGTAGAGAGGATCTATAGTCGTATTCTGGGCTTTGTTGGATTAATTAAGATTTAGCGTGCTTTTAATGTGTTAACATTTAAAGTTCCTGCAGTGGTAACCCCCTTCCCAGCCTTTATGTTTTCCCCATCTACAGTCACTGTTAATGCATTTCCAAGGAGTCCAACACAGAACGAGCTGCACAAGCTCTCGTTCTCGCTCTCTCCCCCCTTTCTCCCTCGCTCTCATTTCCATCCATTTGCAGACTGAGGACGGGAAGGAATTTCTGTCGGATCGAATGAATGAGGCTCTGGAGCCGGAGCCTCCTGCTTCACATCTGCAGAATGCCGGCACCCATAGATCACTGTGTGAAAGAGTGAATCGATGAGCAGGACAGGTGGGCAGCAGAGAGGGAAGGATTTAGGAGGAAAACAGAAACTGATAAGAAGTGACTGGAACTGAAAAGACAGAAGAAACGCTCTCTGACTGCGCAAAGCGGTCTCCTCTTATTCATTAAGTCTATAGCAACATGGAAACTTAGTTTGCCGTTATCATGTTGGGATGGATTAAGGTGTTGACAATGTGATGTGCACTTTGTGGACTCCTGAAGTGGTCACAGGATGCTAAAGTAAAACTAGTGGCGTGACCTATAATCTTTGTCTTAATGAAGGACAAAAACATAAGAGGCTGAGATTTATTCTGCAATATGTTAGGATGTTTAAGCGTTCAACCAGGATTCTCTTTGATTCTTCCATTGGAGCTTGTAAACAGTGTTACCAACTAGAGGTGCTGAAAAAAATATATAATTTTTTTAGAGAATCGCAATTCCTAGTCTGGGAATTCCAAATCGATTCAAAATGCTCAGAAATGTATTTTAGTCTGCTTAATTTTAGGTAAAATTATATTTTGAATAATAAATCCAGGCAGTTAAACTAATCTAGTACAGGCAATTTAAGTTACAGAATATTTATTCTATTTTTGCTTAAATAAAAGCTGATGGAACCTCGTAACAGAATGTCCTATTTGTCTACATCGTCTTCTACTCTCGTCTGTCACATAACTTAAAGAGAATTTCTTGAGCGTTTGAATTGAAAAGTTGGTTTCGGAATCAAAAATTGTTTCTGAATTTAATCGTGCCCCTAAAAATCAAATTGAATCAAATTGCATGTTCAAATTTTATTCTATAGTTCCAAGACCGGTGTAAAGAAGAAGAAAAAAAGCACAGTGGCCAGAGGGACTGGCTTTACTGCATTTGCTGCCAGTGCAGAACATCTCCTTGGAATCACCGCCTGCCCTCCTCTGTTATGCTCACCGCCTGCTCTGCCTGGTTGTTTCCCTGTGGCGTTGTGTATAAAGAACCAGCTTGACAGCTACACCCTGCGCATCCTACCTCCATGTATCTGTCTCGGTCTCACGTGGGACCTCGAACGAGCGCTTCACCTCCCGCGCTGATGCTCCGACGGAGCAACAACTGTCTGATGCTCCAGACTGGCTCATCGTCTTCTGGACGGCTTTAATACATCTCTGTATCTGATGAAAGCTGCACTGGCTGGAAAGTGTTGCCTTTGCAGCTTAGTGCTTACTGCTCTGTTTCTGTGTGGATTAAAGTATGGCACTAAAGAAGGTTTTAGTGCCATACAAATGATCTCGCTGTTAATTTTTGTTTTTTTACAGTAACTTTTCAGCAACATATAGCGGCTGGTTTTAAGTAAATTATTCCTCGATAGTGATGGAAAAAGTACTTGTTCCATTGGCAGGTAAATCAACTTATAACATGAGGAAAAACGTCTTGCTATAAGTGAAATAATCTGCTTTTTCCTCTATTTCTTGCTAAAACGTTACTTGTAAGTTAGCTTTGTTTTATTTCAAGTACACGAAGATATTTGCACTAGAAACTAGACCGAAATACTTGGTGAGACTTTGTGTTTGTGCACTGCTTTTGCACAATTTTTATTCTAAAGTTGCAACTGTCAGATAGAAATATTTACGTCCTGTCTCTTATATAAAATCTGCCAACAGGTGCCGTGATGAAGAGCTCAACCGTAGCTACGTTTCCATTACAAATGTGCGCAAAAGCTTTTTCGATATTCTGCTAATGTCAGAAAAAAAACTCAATTTCGCAATTGCTGTGTTTCCATTAATTAAGTAAGGCAATTAAAACCACACCTGGATAAGGTTGTTCACATGATAAGTCATTTAAAATCACAGCGGTGACAGATGTAGACACTTACAGGAGATATATTCATATTTCATCCATGACACCAGCGCTCATCGTCAGCCATCAGAGGATATGTTGGCATCTTACTCCTTATGAGCCGAATTCATTTTTGTAATTCCAGTTTCACATTTGGAGTTAATGGAAGTGCAACTAGTGTCGCTCCTTTCTTTTTTCGGCAGTCATTATGCTATACCTACCTGTTATAAACAGTCATTTTTCTTTTTGTGTTGCCGTGGTAATTATGAAACCATAACCCAGAAGAAAATCTCAACACCAAATGTGAATTTTCAGCAAATTCTAGATTTGTTTGGTTGTTGTTAACTTTAGTTCATATATAATTTTAAGACACGTTTAGAAACAACTTCACACCTCGTACCTTAACGGTAAAACAAACTGCTTGTCTGCGATTTGTTTGAACCATTTATTTGCTGTAAATTCTCAGACAAACATCAAAATCTCTGTGGCTATGTAGGCGCTTGCAGCATCGCGTTGCAACATCTTCGCGCTGAATCCGTGTCTGTGGCTTCATGGGGCTTGTGCATCTGCGTGCCAACTTGCCCAGGGCGGGGGGGGGGGGGGGGGGGGGGGCGGGGAGAAGCGTCAACGACTGAGCAGCTGAATAAAAATTGCACCAATGAACCTGACAGACATTGTAATGTTCTCACCGCTAAGCTGACAGGAGCGCAGACAGAAACAGAGAGACGCATGAGAAAAGACAAAGAAATATGTGGGAGCAGTACTTGACTATATGCTGACTGTTTGCAGCAGTATGTGAATGTCTACCTTTAGGTCTCAGTAAATAGACTGGAACTATTTTTTTGTTCTTTCTGTTACAGTCAAAACAGACGAACCAATACTAGAAATGGCTGATTGTGGTGTTGTTCATCATCAAATACAGAAGGAATTGAAACAGACTGTTGCGTTTTTGTAATGCAGGGATATGCCAGTGTGGTAAACGAAAAACATTTTAAGCAATTAACTGAAGTAAATTAGTTATTTTTTTTAAGATATACATATTTTTTCCCTTGATCAGTTGGTGTAACACTGAAAACTGTCCCTCCTCACCATTCATTCAGAGCCTAAGAAAATCAGCAGCAAACAGAATGACTTTTGATGCACTTTTCTTTCAGTATAAAAAAAGAAAAATAAATGTTAGAGACATATGCAAAAAAAATAGGGATAGTCTTATCATTCCTTCATCTATGCATCATCACATTTTTATTTTTTACGTTTACATTCTTAGGGGAAAAAAACCCATAATCTGCTCAGAGTTCAGAAACTTCTAAAGTTGGAATATCCAGGAAAATTCATAATTTTACTGCATTTATTGTCTCATCTATCAATTCTCATGGTGTTAATTACATGTAAAGTAGCATGCGTGAAAGAGAATTTTGCTTTTTCATGATGCATAAAAGTGCCTAAATTAATTTGTCCAAGTTTAAAAAATGAATTGTCTTTTAATACTTAAAAGTTTCCAGAAATGAAACAACAACACACTTTTGCGTTGACTTTACTTCAAATATTTGGGATGTACATATTTTGACTGAGGCGTCATTTAACCAAAATGAAATAAACATCACCGACTGCAAAGCTCGACGGTGGATCTGTCTCTTTGGGCTATTTGCATAATTCCTCTTGTACTCTAAAGCAGCAAAAGATGGTTGACATAATCTTGCCTTAAAATGATTTTAAAAAGTGTTAATCTCATACTTTTTAGCAGTCGGATCACATAGTCCTCATTTCACCATATGCAAAGAAAAAGGTAACTTACCAGTATCAACTCGCATATAATTCGGTAAAGACCTATTAACAAATTTTCAGAGTGTGATACATCACCGTAAAAAAAACAAACATGCATTGTATGCATTTACAAATGTCAACACCACATCATAAAACAAGCTTCTGAAGTGCTCCTTTTTGCGGTTCGTTTTCCCACTCAGTGTAAGTGAATCCGTAGAGTCACATTTCTGCCCTAGAGGAGTAATGGCTTTTCCTTCCCTCCCCTCCCGTCGCTCGCCGATCTCGCCGTGCTTCCCTCGCTGCTTAGTGGATTTCATTGCCACAGCGTGTCCTGCGCCGTCCCGAACAGCAGGCCACCGTGATGACAGAAACAGCTCAACGTCGTTGTCTACGCCGTAGGAGAGCTTCGATTCTGAGTGCTGATCTGCTGAATTGAGGAACGCTCTGGGTTCGTTGGCTCGCAGAGACTCGGACATGATGTTGCTCATTAAACCCAGAACAAACTTGTTGGCTTTGTGGTGTTTGAGCAGAATTTGGTGAATCTGTTTGGCATTTTTGTGATGAGGACTGGGAGCAGAAGTTAGCCCATCTAAATCCCCAGCACCCATCCCCACCACATTTGCTCTGATATCTTTCTTTGTTTTTTTATAAACATGCTTCTTTTTTTTTTTATTTAGGCTTTCAGTCTGTAATATGTCACCAGCTCTGTGAGATCTTGAGATCTTAAAGCATCTTGACGTTTCTTATCTTGTAAATGTATCTCAAATACTTAATTTGGTCAAATGGTTGATTTCTGATATTTACTTATATTGTATATAACGCTTTGAAAAGTCAATCACACCAGTGATGTTGCTTCCATGCTTCAGTTGAACAGCTCACAATCCAGCACTGAAACAAATACCACATTGCAAAATACCTACATGCAAAGTATCATTTCATGTAAAATTTAATTTACAAAGCCTTCAACGGTCTGATGTATTTTTTTATGTATGTCTTTATAGAACAGCTAGCTACTATATTGATTTTTAGTGAGGAGGATTTCCACCGGGCCAGGGGGTTCCACTAAGAGATAATTAGCAGAGCTAATTATCTCTTAGTTTTAGCATCACTGTCAGATTGTCTTTACGACGTCAAGATAACAAATGTTTTACAAAGCACCTTTTAAATAATAATGTTTTGCTCTTGTGTTTCCTTGCCTTCAGGCGTGGCTCCAGAGGTATGGCTACCTACCTCCTGCAGACCCCAGAATGTCCGTGCTGCGTTCTGCCAGAGTCATGCATACTGCTATCGCTGCCATGCAGCGCCGCTATGGCCTAAATGTCACAGGGAATCTGGACAGCAACACTATAGAGTAAGTAATATACACTTTTAAGCTTCCTTAGCAATGCCGCGGAAGTAATAGAAAGTTTAGTGAATTTTTATGCTTAACCTTGTACACTTGTACACTTGTAATTGTCTCCCAATGTTTGCCACTTTCTATTTGTGTAAATTATATATACATATAGATGTAAACTGCTACACCTTTGACCAAAAATTGTGGCACATTAACCAGGCAACAGCCATGGTTCTCACATATTTTAAGATGTGACCGCCAAGTAGAACGATGTCCTTTCTTCACTTCAATTTAAAGACATAACGTACAGAAAAGGTCTTATTTGAATTCATGCCGTGTCTCAGACAAAACCGTTTTGTATGAAGAGTGAAAACCGTTTGGGTAAAACATTTCAAACATTTCGATGAGATTTCACATTCAAGCGAATGATTACCGCACTCCTTGTTCCAGCTGTACTTTGTATTCTGAAGGCGAGGAGCCATTCTTCTAGACACAAAGTTGTCCCGACATAGATTAAGCGAGGTGTTTTAATTTGATCAAACGGACCCTTTGCAAACAGTTCATCTCCGGTGTCAGATCAAAGGATACAAAGTGCCTCAGTATCAATGCCCAGCAGGAGAACAAGAAGAAGAAAAGGGACAGTGATTGGTCACTCCTCGTTCAATCAGTCAGACCTCAGGAAATGAGCATCATGTCTTATTTAAAATAGCGAGAGTAGTGTGAAGTAGAGAGCAAACCCACATGCCCCTCCCTTAAATAAAAGTGGAGTTTTAAACCAGTTATAACTAAAACGGTTTTCATATAAAAACATAAGTCATAGCCACTGTAAACTAAACGTTGCCTTACCTTTAACTGGGGCATCCTGACTTGACTTTTATTTGTTTCTACCTGCAAACTGCATTCACCAATATTTGTCCTCAGACAGTGAAATACCATCTGTGCAACAAAGAGCAAATGAGCTCCGATTGTCCACTGAACTGTAAGATTGCAATCCGGTGGCCAGTGGACGAACATCTGTTCAACCACAGGGCTGAAACAGAGTAAAATATGATAAGCTAACAGTTTGTCTGCTTCTTTCCCCCCCTGCTGCTTCTCTGGCTTGATGTAGCGATAACACCATAAGGTGAGGCACCTCCTGTGTGTCAGTGTGTGTATGCAGAGAGGCATTAAATGTGTCTAACTTCAATAGATTGTGTGCTATCGTTTTTGGGTCGATATGTCCTACCCTGGATTGAACTTTACTCTTGTCAGCTTGCACAACTTGGCAAAAATCAACAAAATGTGTGTTGAGTTTTGACTCGTGGTTCCTGTACCTCCACCCTGCAGGTGGATGAAGAGGCCCAGGTGTGGGGTTCCCGACGAGCTCGGCGGCGCATCCAGATTCAGCGTCAGGAAACGACGATACGCCCTCACTGGCCAGAAGTGGCAACATAAGCATATCACATACAGGTGGGTGGGTTTGGATTTCTTGAGGTAACGTAGAATAAAATTTGGCTTTTGTTTGCCTTTTTGTTTCTTTCCTTCCCCAAAGCCAGAACCGGCTTTTTCCATTTTGTCCTATGGTGATCCAATGAGTCTCTCACTAGAGAGGCACTGATCTAAACTTTATGCCAATTTCTCTGGATTCTGTCAAGCTTTTACCTGTTGACCTGTCCTGTTTCTCTTTTAGAACTATAACAAAGAAAGATATTTATTTTATGTGTTTATATTTCTGTTATCTGCTGATGTCTTGCTCTCTCTCAAAGCCCGAGTGAACCTCCCACATGAATCCACATGATGTAGAAGATACGGTTTCCTTTTACACCTGTATTTTATTCTGTATTTTGAAATTTGTTCTTCAAGCTAAAAATGAGTCGGTAATGCATCACAAGCTGATTTCTCGCTAAATCTCAATCCCTAACCATAACCTGTTTGATTTTTAAACTGAATGTGTTTGGAGAAATAAAAGTGGACATTTTCTTCTTAATACTTTTAATAAACACATCAAGTTTTCACTTTTTGACGCGTTGCTTATGATCACTCACTGAATGATCTTTGCGTCATAAGCCTTATAATGCTTCTAAGAACAGATGCACCAATCCCATATCAATATCTGTATCGGTCCCAATATTTAAAAAGTACTACATTGGGTTTCTGTGACTATGTGTCCAATCCATTACAGCATATCTATGCACTTTAAATCTATGCTTTGTGCTCTTAGCGACGTCGTGCTTTATTATTTATTCTCCATGATATTTAGAACTCCTAATTGCACTTTCTAAACAATTTGAAAGGTTTGCTGCAGTTTATTTTTGCATTTTTGAGAAAGGTAGTAAACCTATTGCTTTTCATTGGCTGTTATGCTCCTAATTACGCTGACCAAACAAATTAAAGTTGTTGTTTTTACACTTTTGACCAGGCTTTGGAATGGTTTGGTCACAAATGTAAATAAGTGTGCTGTACTGATGCAAGGTTATGAAGTATATTTGTAATTCAATACATTTATATCTGTGTAAAAAAAAAAAGAAGAAACATTTTAAGTCAACTCAGTGCAGACTTACTGTATCGGATCGGTACTGAATCTCAGGTATCGGTAACTATGAAGTGAACGAATAAGTGAATCGGTGCATCCCTACTTGTAAGGCAAATTTTGTGACGTGGGTCTCCGTCAAATATTGTGAAATGCTCGCCTCATGTATCGAAGGAGCGCCAGCCAAACAGAACCAACAGCGATTTGAACTCGAAATGTACAGAACGGAGGGTCAGCTAAAGTTTGAGTTCGCGTAATGCCAAAAAGCCGTGTCGTTAGGACGTCAATCTGTGAAAGAGCCAGCTTTATCCCTGCCCGGCCCTAAAACCAAGACAGGAAAGCAGTCTGCACGACAAATCTCCGACCATAGAGCTCATCTCCAGTCTCATAACTCATAAACGCCCCCTCCTCTCTGACATCCAGCTCCATGAGCAGTAATGTATAGAACAGCATCGCTGTGTTGATTTAGTGATGGCAGTAGCTCACATTTTGTAATATTTTTCTGCTGCTAGAGGGTCACTTACCCCCAGCTCCATGCTTCATCTAATAATCCTCCACAATTGATCTTTGTTTTGTCATTTTTCTTCCTTCTCCACCTCGGAGATCACTGTATAGGCGGTATTGCACACTCAATCTGATCTGTCTAATCATCACAACCTGCAGCCCGAGTGGAACTTTACATCACGGATGGCACAACTGCCCACGTTCTTTTCTCTTTTTTTTTTTCCTTTTGTTTTTTTTGTGAGACTCAGCTGGGACCGGGTTTAAAATTAGTCCGGCGAGCGAGTGGCACATCTGCGTCGGCGCCCAAATGAAAGGAAGCAAATGAGCGAGGCTTGATGAAGAGCGGAGGAGTGTAAAAATGAGGAGGGAGGAAAGCGTGGAGGAGAAGCAGCTGTAGAAAGAAAGGCATTTAGGAGAGGAAGGATGAGGAGGAAGTCCTGGTGGAAGGCCAAAGGGGGCTCTCTGAACCCAAGGAGTTATGTAATAAGTTTGAAGGATCTTTAATCTGCACGTACGTCCGCTGGTGTGCTGCTGCTGTACACGGACGAAAGTCGGTCGCCGGACGTGCCTGCAGCTGCTCTTTTTATTTATTTATTTTTTTTATCTTCAATTGGTGCAAAGGGTAATGCGGCAAATTCATCTTCCAATTCCTTCGATCTCTTTAATGTTCCACAGTTTCATTCAACAACTTTGGAAAAATCTTCCTAATCATAATAAATCTCCTGCTACGGTGCCTAGTGAAAGCGTTCGTGCCCTTAAAATTTTGAGACGTTGTCAGATAACCACAGCTTTCAACGCATTTTGTGGGGGGATTTAATTTGATTGATCAACACCAAGTAGAGACGTATCGAAGCTCAGACGGTAGGGCTGAAACAATTAAACGTGTTAATTGTGATGAATCTATTAATGAGATAATCATCAACTAAATTAGTGATTGATTAATCATTAAACTGGAGAATACAGACTCTAAAAAGGCCATTTACCAAAAGAACATCATGCTAAACCAAAACTGTACAAAAAATATTGACAATTTGCTTTGAAGATAAAAAGAAAATACACAAGCAGATATTAGCTTCACCTGGTTCAAATTCACTAAAAACTAAAATGTCAGATTTGCTTTTCAAATATTAATTGGAAAATCAAAATAGTCAACAGTTAGTCCTGAAACACACTGATTTTGATTTCTGTTTTTTCCAAGCCTGGATAAGAAAGGAAAAGGAAAATTAGGTTATAAACAAACTAATTATTTTGTTCCCAGACTTCATTTTATATGCTTAATGTTGAGTCCTTCCTTCCTATTTCAGTTTTTTTTTTTTTTCAGGATACTTGAAGCCTCCTTCCCACTGTCATAAATTCATAGCGGACTTAAGTAAATAGCTGAATACCGTGGAAAGTTAATTCTGGAAAAGCACGGATTTTTGACATGAACATTTGTGAGCTAAGCGCTTGAAGAGGAAAACCCCCAAAGGATTTTCCAGCTGTATCGGTAGCAAAAAAAAGTGGTGCCATGAAGTCTTGGCTCCATGCGACTAAATTTAAATGCACGCCACAGTTTTTGGATCATGAATTGTCAATCATTTTTGAAAACCCTGTTTCGTTTTGTGTCCACCTTCAAAATGAAAGTCTATGTTGTGTTGCTTCATCACATAAAAGATATGTACAACACGTTGACGTTTGTGGTTGTAAAGCTGCAAGATGTGAAAAAAGTTCAGTTAGTAACTGCACTTTTCTAAAGTTAAACATGGCTGTTTTTAATCGACTTGTCACCTGTTTTTATGTTGTTGTTTATTTTTTTTTATATATTCTTCTCAAAAAATGAACCAAAAGTCAGAACAAAGACAAATATTAGACCCCGCTAAAATACTCCCCATGTTGACAGTTGCATGGAAGCAATTTTCCTTCATATAGTCTCCCCTCCCAAAACTTCCCTCTTGCTGTTTCCGACTCTTAGGCTTAAAATAATCTTAAATAACATTGCTGGCATTTGGAAAGCATAACAAATGCATGATCGCCCCAGGTGTGTGCCAGTTTCTATGTAGCCACATGCAGTAGTCTCTGTGTGGAGGCACTAATTAGCTTTGGCCTCCCCACCGCTCTCCCTGCGTGCAGGTGCTATTACAGCACATGTGTTGCATCCGGAAGCATCACCACTTCGCACTGTGGAGTTTTAATATCCTTTATGGGCCCGACAGAGTCTGGGAATCTTCTCATTTATTGTTGCGCAGCTTCTCTCCGCGTGTTGTTCTCTCTTTATCCGCTGTGCCCTTATGAAAGGACGAGCACGCAGCGAGTTGGGTCGCTGACTCAAATGAAATCTGCTTTTTTTTTTTTTTTATCCTCAAGGGTCTGCAGTTGCTGTTAAGGGCTCTTAAACATAGCAAGTCATGTGTTTGTGGAGAGCACCAAGGTGCTAAAAAAAAAGAGCTTTTCTTTAATTTCATCTCAAGAAAAGCATTTGTACGTTTTACCAAGTCTGTCGCAGTCTGGTGATGTCGGTTTGGAGAGTATTTCATGTACTCATCACACTTGTGCTTCTGTTTGCTCGAAGATCCTCCATTAAAAGACAACGCGGACATTTGTTCGGAGTCCCCATGTGGTCTGAATCAGACGGGGATGATTTGCGGCTGCTCTAACCAGCAAACATTTGCGCCTGTGAAGTTTAAGATGTTTGTCTTGGCCCTTTTCATTTAGCACTTTTGCAGTTTTTGGTGATTATTTCATCGCTAATAATCAGTCATGCGCCTATTTATATCTGACGGGGTGATTTATTTTTTTGTTTTATTTTTTTTCGTCCATGTCTGGACAAAATCGTCTTAAAGGTCACACAGACTTAAACTGGTTTGATCCTGGGAGTTTAACAAAGGTTGGCATACGAGCTTTTTGTAATTATTTAATGATTGAGTTATAATTCATAGTAAACATAAAGCTACCAAGAGAAATATGATGTGTTGGGTCCCTTCTGTTGTCACGGCGACCCGGTAGCGCATAGCTATTGTCCGTCCGCTAATCAAGAAAAGGACACACAGTTTTGTTTTCAATCACCAACCCAGCCTGAACAAGCTTAAAATTCGTCTCTGCGTTGCTGCTGCCATATCACAGAATTCCTGACTGAATGCCAACATTACTAACTTACACTTAAGTTTTGCTGTGAAAAAATTCCAGTGGCCTGGTTCTCTGTAATCACTCTAAAAACGATGCCAAAGAAGCAGAAGTGTGTATCCTGTCCTGGATGACAGCGGTGATAACCTCATGCTGGTGAAAAACACACCTGCACCCATGAATGACGTCTGTATGGAGACGACTCAGTATGCATACAGGCACCTCTGCATCCCTGTTGTCTAGTTATGTCAAACCTTAACTTAAATGTCTTGATGGCATTTTTTAAACTGCGTCATAAATATGAAACATCCCATTTAAGTACGTAGTCAGAAGAAAATGATTCTTTGTGTATTCTCTAATATGTAATGGGTAATCATGCAAATAATTAAATGTCTGAGTTAATGTTCGCTACTTGAGATCAATTGTAAGTTAAGAAAAGCAGAAGCGTCTGATTTGAGATACCTTCTCACCAGTCTGAAAGAAGACAGAAGCAACAGAGTCCAGATTTTTGTAACTGTAACTGTATATTTGTGCCTTTTTTTTTTTTGCATTTGAATATATACCTAAACATTTGTTTGATGATGTGAGGACATTTCTATGCGAGTGTACCCGTTTTGAAAAATGAATATTCTAAATAAGCTTATCATTTGGGTGTAGCAATTAGGGCATTTTCAGAGGACAGTGCCGCTGATTCATCCCCATGCTTTTTCAAGTTAATAATCAGCCTTAAAATATCCCTGTTTAGAGATGGAGCCAAGAGGAGAGCGTCAGCTAACACGAATTGGAAATACTCAGCATGTAAAAGTGCCTTCCAGCGGTAGACAAAGACTTTTCTGATAATATTTACTGCTATCGTGGGAAATGACAACTTGACAGGCAAACACAGACACTGCGAAGAGTTGGGGGGGAAAAAAAAAAGGGAACAAAAGCAAGGAGGTGGCAGAGTGTACACAAAGAAGACATGTGGGAAAGAAAGAGAAAAACGGCGAGATCTTGGATAAACTCGGAAGGCTGTAACGTGAAGACTATGGTGGGAGAAAGCATCTGGCACAGAGCTGTTTAGCTGAACACTTTATTATACCTGCTGTGCTTGTCAGCTGAACATCAGCCACCCTGCTTTCTCCAGATGTCCGCCATGCAATAGACACAAACCAGGCCTGTGATGTAAACCACAACTATCCGTACATCTTGGGAGGAAGAAAAAAAAAACCTCAATTTAATAGAACATGACACTGGGATATTTTCGCAGCAAATAAACTGTTGGGAACTTTTTCCTGATTGCTGAAACCAGACTGGAGCTCTCAGCAGGCAGTGGGCTGTTGATAATCCTTAATTAGAAAATAAATTCCAGTGGCAGGAAATTGTCTCGTCCTTAGCACACCTGCAGCAACTCAAAGCCGGCAGGGGAGAACTCAGCTGTGTTCTTTCACAAATCGCTCCATTTAGCTCTCTGCTGGCGAGCCGGATGAGCGTAAAATAGCACCAAGCAGGGATAATGACAACAGTACTTATTTATTTATTTATTTTTAGATTCTTCTGAATCATGAGTTGAAGTTGAAGTACAGGGCACTGAGAAGCACCAGTGTTCTTCTTTGGTCCTCGTCCGATGATAAAGTGTTAGAAATGGGCATCGTAGCTTTGAGTAAAAACTAGCGCTGTCAATCGATTGAAAAATAATCCTATAAAAAGTTTGAAATGCAAAAAAACGCACGTTTTCAAAAAAAAAAAAATTTAAAGAAATGTTTTGTTGTCTCGGTTTTTCTGGTTTTTATATTCAGGAAGGTTTAACAGAAGTCATTTTGTTTTTACATCATCTTTTCTCTTTCACTCATGTTTGCGACGCTGCATTGCTGACCGCAGTACAAGACCGCACTGCTTTGAACTAAGTAACCCTCCGTAAGGGAGAGGCTTTTAGGTCAAGACGGATATTGTGATTAAACTGCATTATGTAAGACTAACGCGTTAAACTTTTTAGATTAGTTGCATTCATTAACACGTCAACGTTGACAGCCCTTGTGAAAAAAAAAAAAACATGGTTGCGGTATTTTTGTATTAATTTTTTTACATAATTGGCATTTTATTTCAGTTCCTTCAAAATGACTGTCTTTAGTTTTGCTACATCAGAATTTTTTTAAAAACCAGGATGTACCTTAGTGCTGCTACCATCCCACCACTTAGAAGAGTTTAATTCCAGTAACCTATGCAGACTATATTCTCGTCTTCACGTCTCCTAGCCCAGCGAAAGCATGATCCTAACATTGTGGTGTCTCTATGCTAACCTCTTGGGTTTTCATTTCATGTCTCGGCAGCATAAAGAACGTGACGCCCAAAGTGGGTGCCGACGAGACCCACGACGCCATTCGGCGAGCCTTCGACGTGTGGCAGAGCGTGACGCCGCTGCGCTTCGAGGCCGTGCCCTACAGCGAGCTGGAGAGGACCAAGAAAGACGTGGACATCACCATCATCTTTGCTTCAGGTTTCCATGGCGACAGCTCCCCTTTTGACGGAGAGGGCGGCTTTCTTGCCCATGCTTACTTTCCGGGGCCTGGAATAGGAGGTGACACGCACTTTGACTCTGATGAACCGTGGACGCTGGGAAACCCCAACCATGATGGTAGGCAGTGTTGAATTTCATTTACATCAAATAATTCACCGTAATAATTCATACAAAATGTTAATTGTAGATCACAATCTTTTCAAAAATATGTACATTTAGAAATAGGATCCATTGACTGAAACTTTAAGTTGGATTTGCCCTGACCTGAGTACGGCTAGGTTTTACAAACATTAAGCACATTATGTGGAGATAACGATACCTTATCGTTTGGAATGTGTCACGGCTGGTTCAATCAAGTTTCAAGAAAACAAGGGAGAACAAGATTTCCAGCACATAACAGGAAGGCTGAATTTACTATAGCAAATGTGTTTTATGTTATTCCTTTGTTTCAACCTTCGTCTATCTGGAACATTTTGGAAGCTCAGAGTTAAGGCAAAAAGAAGAAACACTTTTTCATGGGAAAACACCACATGGAAACTGCTGGATAACTCATGCTAGCTGACATAACCACGCTAATTGCTAATTTGAGATGCTCTTAATGTAAAAAATGAATGACCACTCAAGCTTAAAGCTAAGAAAAGTGTTTTTAATTTCTTATTGCAACTTATATTTGAATAAAAAGACAATTGTGAAAGATGGAAATGTGAGGGAAAAAAAAAGCCTGACAAATGTATCTCTGTTCAGAAATTCAGTTTTGTGTGGTCTGATTGTTCCCAAGGTGCTTGAAGCTTTGCTGTATTCCCTGATGCTGTTTCAGGGGGTAGGTCTGCTGCTTAACTTTGGTTGTGGTGGTCTGCTATGTTGAGGCACTTGAGCTAAACTTATTACCTCTCACTGTATGCTGACCTCAAACCTCTGCGCTGACCAACTGTTTGTCTTCAGAGTATTTCAGCTTGTCAGGGAGCCTCAGCAAAGGTCTAGATAGCAAGTTGAGCAGCGTGTTTTTAGGTTTGAACTCCAGCAGATCTCTACATCAGTGTGTGAATCTATGCAAACTGTGTCTCATCACCCTCTGAATTGTGTTATTCATTCAAAAGCACAAGGACATCCAATGTATAATGTATCACATCCAAGTTCAATCTCTTTCAGATTTTAAAAACAGTTTATTTCCAATTATGTCTTTTGCAATATTATGGGAGCCATCCTTACCCACAGTCCAGAGGCAGAGGAAGGGGAAGCACGATCACTACAGAGTCAAAACTGTGACGGAGCTGTCAGTCATAAGGAGACAGGGACAGAAGTTGAAAAGGAAAAAAAAAACAAAAAACGGATGAGTTGACTAGCAGAAAGCAGCAGGAATAACAGAGAATGTAAGAGATGATGAGAGACAATGGCAGAGTATCTCTAGACAAATATTGGAGTTTGAAGAGCTCACAGGAGAGACAGCCGGAGAGGGGAAGACTGAGCGAGCTGCATAGCGGGGAGTAAAAATATTTGAGGAGGAGAGCAGAGATGAGAGGGGAGCTGTTGAATACAAGGCAGTGGAATTAGAAGTGAGGAACTTGACAGAATTTTAAACATGAGGCAAGATGTTTTTGCAAGGATTTTAAATGGATTGATCACACCGACGGATATCAGATGAGCACATTAATGTTGCAAATAAAGCCAGTGCGGTAGGGCCCAATCTTGTTTCAGCAATAGCTCAAACGGTATGGTCATTTCACTAAGCGCCAATGACTAGCATGTCCTGTCCAGGCTCCAAAGAAGAAGAAGAAAGGTAGAAAGGTAGGCCTACCTCATTTACCAGAGGTGCAATTCAGACCATTAAGGTAAAAATGACTCACAATTAACACACAGCAAGTAAAGTCATCCCTCTTGCTGAGCATCGGAACCAAACAGGGAGAGTTCAGTGTATTCCCTGACAATTGTTCCTCAAAATTATCCACTCTGCTCTACGACTACTCAACTTCTCGAAGTTGGATGGTCAGAGCAAGACAACACTGCTGTCCCTACAAACGCGCCCGCAAAATATGACCAATCACACCATGGTTGCGAATGCAAAGTGGGGCGAAGGGTTCGCCAGAAGGGCCGGATGACATGAAGCAGAGAACAAAATGACGTGATTTTCATCACCCAACTGCGATAATCACAACCTTAACTCTTTAGCATCTGAGATGATGTAAGTTAGCAAGCTAAGTGCAACGTTGAAGGCTTTACAGCCATAACACCATTTATAAAACATAATTCGATGGTGCTAGTCCATGTTTTGTTCTGTGACAAACAAGCTTTAACCTCAAAGTAAAAAGGGAGTTGCTTCTAATTTCAGCCAAAGCAAAGTTCACACACCGTACAGAGTGTATTGTATTGCTTTCAGTGCTGTGGATGTCTTTTAGGAAGGAGAAGCAGCAGCAAACGTCGAGAGCTAAGATTCACTCCCTGCCTTCCTTTCAACGCAATCCAACAAACACACAGTCAACCTCTCTTCCAGCCTTCCTATGCAATATTAATACAGAGCTGCTACAGCCTACTCTCTTGTGAAAACATCCCATAATGCATGCAGTTCTGCTATGCCTGTCCTCCATTGCCAAATGCGAACATGCTCTTGCTCTATCCTTACTGTTCACTGTTGCATAGAGTCGTTTTCCTAGTAACCAGCGTTGCATAGAGAAGCTGATTATAACAGGGTTTATGTGCCAGGAATCTGATACAGATATTAGGTTTTACTGCAGATTTTTTTTTTTTTTTTTTTTTGGCATTGCAGCAGTAGTTTTCCAGCTACAAGGTTTTCATTCAACCACCTTTAGCTTTTGCTCGCTTAGTTCTTTAAAACTTTACATGTAAGATTTTGCTTTTGTGTTTAGATTTATAAAAACCTAAAATAATAGTGATGAATAAATCAACAACACAGAATGTCAGGGTACGGGAGGTTGACTCAAACGCTTTATTTATAATACAACCAACATCAAATTCCCAAGAAGTGTCTGAGTGCGTGATATTAATTAGAATTAATGAATGAAACATCAACACTATTCAGGCTATTATGCTTATATAGAAATGCATTCTTGCTCCCTATTTAAAACTGTGATTAAAGCTAATCATGGAGTGGTATTACCGCACCAAAAGCAGCTCTGCAATTTGCATACTGAAAACTGAACAGAGGAAGTAATAATTAGCGATTGGGCTTCGCAATCAAAGCACTTAACATTCCAGCCGTATTTACTCGCTCACGCAAACACACACACGCATTCTGCATTTCTTTCTTTATGCTGTAATTTATAGAAATGCTCCTCTGTCGTCCACTCCCAAGCTGCAGAACAGATGAAGGAGAGCGCTTGGCTCAACGCCCAAGGCCAAGGACGCTTGATATGAAGTCAAAGATCAAAGTGCCTTCAGGTTGGAGAGCCGCTTCATCAGCTTATGCTTAAGGCTTATGTTTAAATATGCTGGGTAATTTAAGAAAATATATCAAACTCAAAGTTGTGTAAGAATGAAGATTAGTTAGCTTTTCGTATACCTTGCAGTAGGCAGCAATTGGTAACCAGAGCAGAGGTGTACCACACTTTTAAAGGTCTTAAAATAGCCAAAAGTTCAAATCATGATGTTTCTATAATGCAAAGTTTCTTTTTTTATGAAGATGTTAACAAAAGGGCCAATGTGCCTGAAGGTTTCTGCAGCTGTAGAGAAAATATAAAGGTCAACAGGTCACTATTTTGTCCCATTTTGCTTCTGTTTTGCACCTACAAAGATACCATTGTTCACCCATGGACCTAAACTGATGTCTTTCACTTAAATGTTCTTCGTAGTTCAGTTATTTTTATAAATGACAAAGTTAATTGTCAGAAAATTCTTGAATAACAGCAATCATTTAGTTTAATGCCATATTACATTAAACTGTGTATGGCAGTCAGTCATTTTGGGTCCTGATCCCCAAGTCGTTTTGACCCCCCCATCGGATTTATGTAAATAATTTAGACATTCTGATAATAGATTTATTGGACTTTTAAAATCCCATGTCCTTACAGTAATCTATTTTCGAAACATATAAAGATATTTTGAATTGTCAGTTGCCAAACATTCGCCAAGCAGGGTCAAGTTTAGACTTTATCTCTAAACTGGACAGCACCATTTTTACACAAAAAAGGATAGAAAAATTATGAATGCCACAAAGTTCAAGGTTTCCCCCAGAAAACTTGCTAAGCCTGGTGGTTGGGTGCTAGGGCAGTCATTCATCCAGCAGCCCGTCGTGCTTTTGAGTTAAAAAATGTTAAAAGTTGACAGGAAATCTGAAAATATCACTTGATAATTATGTATTACTGAAAGATTGGAAGATTAACACCTGAACACCAACTGTAAAGTCTTAAAAAATGCAAACATTTTAAAAAAGACTTAAGTAAATAAAGCAATGGTCAGTCTGGTGGGGGCCCAAGTAAAGCCTGGTGGCCCGCCAGGCTTATAAAACACTGAGGGAAACCCTGAAGTTATACATTGGCAATATTTCAAAAAGACCAATACTTCACTAGAGTCTGCCAGGCCTTTCAAAGTGTTGTTGGAGTCATGTAACTTCATTCAGAATATTACAGAAACCACTTTGAGTTGGTGATTGTCAAAACAGGTATGAAACTTTAAAGGCACAAAATCACAAAAATGACCAATGAACAGTTTGGATAATACATTACGTCCCCTCCCCCATCCGTTGCTGAACTTCAGGCACTTCTGCCTCACTCAAGAGAAAGACAAACATGTCTGTTTGTGAGTATTTCCAGTCACGTAACATATGAACTGTCAAAGTGTGGAAACTTAAAGAGTGACGTCCATAACTCTTACTAAGGAAGCTTTAATGTTCCAGCACTTTACAGACAAGCGATAAGCAGCACTCGCATTAAGCAGGCAACTACAGCACACAGCTACAGCCGACAGAGCTGCTAAGCTTCAAAATTTCTACCAACCGCATAAGTAATTATTTTACATTCTAAAAATAAATATATTTCCTGCTTTTATGATGTTTTCCATGATAACTCTGTTTCATCCCATGCTCCCCCTCTGTCAGTATGGGAGCTCTGTAGGTAACAGCTGGGTGTGATGTAATTTTAGCTCAGAGCAGCACACAGTCTCTATCTCTCCCTCATGTTTCTTTCAGTCTCGTTTCCCACATTTTTTTTTATTTCGTTCTTTTTTTACTATCGGTTTGGTTTTGTTTGTTTTAGATACACACAGGAGATGAGTTGCTGTCCGGCAAGCCTCCCCGCATGTCTGTCCTTCCTAATCCCACGTGCTCTGTTGTCAAGAAGGATCAGTCGGCATGGTGTCCGTTGCCAACGTCGCGTCGTAGATGCTGTGCTTGATTGTGATGTCACTAGTGCACACTAGAGGATTATTTCCTGTCTGCGAGGAGATAAACAAATGCACGCACATCCCAAAGAAGCACACACACGCACGTCCGAGAGCCCTGTTTTCTCTGCACCTTCCCCTCGCGCTGAGGCATTTTGAGGATAGGGGATTAAGCCAAAGTTACATGCAAAGGGATTTTTAGCACACAGCACAGGATGATGCGTGTAGTTATTAGGATTAACTAATGGCATTCTCAGAGACTTGGATATGCCGAGCAACAGAAACCGCCTGCTGCACGTGCAGAGGATAAAGGCACCAAAAAAGGCAAAGGCAGAGAAGCGCTCTGATCAAAGAAAACTGCATTTCTATGCATGTTTTTCTCAAGCTTTACGTAATTGCAAATTAAATATTTTGGGTAATTTTACAGAGAAACGATTAAATGAGAACATGCTCGGCGGATTAATTAATAATGAGTACCAGCTGTAGTCTTTTGATGCATGTAAACATAACATAGCTGCTGCTGAGCATCTGTCAAGACTCTGCTTCCAGCAATTCATCAGCTGTGTCGACTAATAATATCTTATTAGATTTAAAGAACCATTTACTTTTTTTTTTTTCGTAACTGCAACGGTGGCATTATATGTGTGTGTCAGGGCAGAGAAAAGATCTAAACACTCCAAGGAGCTGAAGCCAACATTCAGTCAGCCGTGTGTGTTTTCTTCCCCGCTTTACGCTTATTGCTCTCATCTATGCTATGCGTGTGCGTGTATGTGTGTGCGTGTGTGTGTGTGTAGGGGGTCTGGGAGTCAAGAGTCATGGGTGATAGCCGACTTCATGATCACATCACTCATGCCAAACAGCAACCACAGACCCCTTAATGTGTGTGAAAGCAAACTAGTAAAGAGTTTTTGCCACAAAGATTTTCAGACGTCTTTCCTTCATGAAGGCTCGCTGATGAATTTTCAGCTTCTGCTTTCTGCCTTTTTGCTTGCTTGCTAAAAAGATTGAATGAGCTTTTGTTGTGAGTTTGCATTCAGGAGAAGTACATACAGTACATGATCAGTATATACAGTAGATGAAGAACGATTTCCAGTATTTCATTTGCGATTCACTGTTGGCACCTCATTACACCTTAAGCCTGTTTTAATATAGTAGTTAGAATCATTTTCTATGTAACAATTACAGCAAAACAGGTTTGTGAAAGAAGGAGATGTGTTACTTGTGCTGCTACAAAAACGCTGACACCAACAGAGTCAGAATAGAGTCAGTGCAAAAGCATAGTTTAGAGCTTGATGTCGTTTTCTTCTTATTATTATTATTTTGTATTTTTCAGCAGCATTCACACATTCAGCAAAAGCGACATCAAAAAAGATGCTCCCCGCAGCTTCTGGAGCTTTTCAGAACTCGTCAACTATTGCTTTTAGAGGCTCACAGTGGAATAGCTTTGAGGGATCAATAGATGGATAGATGAATGGAAGATTAAATGTATAGGCTATGATAAGAGGGAGAGATTTAATAGAGTAAGAGGATGGAGAATAATTGCTTGAAACATCACATCATAAAAGAAATTGGGATGCTGAGGCAGAAGTGCTGGAGGGCAGAAAGGAGAGGATTGTGGAGGGATTTAGCGGGAACTAGGGATAAGGCAGAAACAAAGGACTGGAACTGGACATGGAGATGATTGGATTGTCCGTTTTTTCTTTTTTTCTTTTATTCCTGCTAGTCACAAAAGGTAAACAAGCCAGCACTGATCTGTGCGGTATCACAAGGTCATCGTTGTGGTTGAGGCGCCTGTGTTTCTACGCGAAACCAAAGCAAATCATGCAGGAACAGATAAGCTGGTTTTTATTCCAACTTTAGAGTTTTTTTTTTTTTTTAAATGTACAGAAATAACGCCGCAATGGAAAAAGAAATCATCATCACTTACATACTGTGACTACACACAAGCATCCGGGTTCACCCAAGGAGGTTATGACCCGGTTATGTCTGGGAGGTCCTCCGTCAGAGGAAACGATGTATCATCCCGTACACAGGAAATTAGAGATTTTTTATTTTTTAACAGGCTTTATTATGTTCCTCACCCGCACTTGCAAAAATGAACCAAAGAGGTTAGAAAAACAAGTAGTCGCCATCTGGAGAAAAGGGAGAAAGGAACAATTTGTGTTTCCAGGTAGCAGGATTGGACAGCAGAAGCTGGGTTGCCGGGGCACCAGACAAGAGTCGGGATTGGCCACGGCAAGTAGGCCGGAACAGCATCGACTTCCATCGGTTGATTGATTGATGGTCGCAGGAGGAAGCTCGTCTCCCCAGAAGTCGATTGGCAGAACGGTTTATCATCGATGTCCAATCCCCTTACTAGATGGCGCATTCAAAGCAGCTGTCATTTCGGATGTTTTTTGTTGTTTTTTTTTTAGCCTCCAACAATGAAAGGGGATCAATTTTCGGCTTCTCAGCAGGGCACATATTCCGCGGAGTCGAGAAATAAAAAGAAATCAAGGAGAGGGACAGAGAGGAGTGCAGAGGAAATGAGAGATACTAGAGTACAGGAGAGCACAAGAGAGGAACGATAAAGAGTTGTTGAGAAATAGAGGAGCATATGGTGTCCTTGCAGGTTTATTTTTAGTTTGCTTCTCCTACTGAGCGATGAGGAGGCAGCAGTGCACTCTGTCTTTTCCTTCCTGTTTCTGTTTTTCTGTTATTCCTCACTCCGCCTTGCTTCACATCTTCTCCCCGAGCTTGGTGCCTTCAGATGGAATTACATTTGATGCCCCTCAGCCATTTTTTAAAACTGTCACAATTAAAACTTAAACAAGCCAGATATGCAAGTGCTGCCTGACCAGATAAAATCTGGTCAGGCAGATAAAATCTGCCAAACAGCTAGAAAATGTATTTCTGTAAACTTGATTACACTTGATTGATTGGCGGTGCATCCCAATAAGTTAGAATGTCATTGGAAAGTTTCGTGAATTGCTTATTTATGTTTATTTTTTATTGATTTTATGGGTTGCAGCCAATAAAAACTTCAAGTTTTGTTTCTCAGAAAAACTGAAAATTACTTTTTTAATTAAAAGAAATGTCAGCAACTGAAAAATATGAACTGTATAGCCACTCAGTCAATCAATTTAAATGAGCTTTACTTCACTACTGTTTCAAAGCTGCCTTTTCTTTTCCAAGCTGCCTTTTTCAATCCCACTGTTTCTTCCTTCCACTTAACTTTCAATCAGGTAGTATTCTGATTTTCTGAGAAACAAAATTTCAGATTTTCATTACCTATCATCTATAATCATCAGAAATAACGGCAACCTATGTATGAACTCCACAGGCCTTGCACTAGTTGAATTGAAACTTTTTTTTTTACAACATATTGCAACATTCAGGAGTCAGAAACTTTGCGTTGTTGTCCAGATGTTAGGATTGCGGCATTTGTTTTTCCAAGGGCTGGAAAGAATGCGTCTGTATGTTGTTTGGACGAAGCTTTAGGAAGCTGTCCGTGTCTGGGCAGTGAGGTCCCTCTGTGCATCGTCATGCATTCAGGTTTGTTATCGGTTTCTTTTTTTAGCCAACGCGTCTGCAAATAGAGGGTGTTTGGGTTCTCATTCCATTCCAGCAAGTAATGGTTCTTTTTTCAGGTGTAATTTGGGCCAAATAGTTGCATTCTTCCTGTGTTTTGTGACTGTCTATGGTTTTATGGTGTCAGGCCCTGTATTTTTGTGCCGACACGGAGGAGGAAATTGCCTGATAATGTGAAATAGTCAACATTCAAACCTGCATTTGTAGAGCATCATATTTTAGTAAATGGAAGCTTTCTTCAGTCTTATTTTATTTTTATTTTTTGCATTGGTCATTGGTTTACATTGATATTTTATTGTGGGAACAGACAAAAAGCTGATTATTTCTGCATTTTCTTTTAATAATTTGCTATTAATAATTTTTGAGTCTTAGAAATTTGATTCTTGTTTTAATGTAAGTGAAGGAAGATAATTGTAAGTCTTTCATTAGACGAAGTTGCAAACCTCTAAAATCTTTAAATTTGTCCAAGGAGAAAAACAAACTTGATTTTTACAGTGTTTTATTGCTGTTTTTTTTTTGTATATGAAAACATCGCCACTAAAAATGTGAAAATCAAGTGTGTAGACCTTTCCTTACTTAATAATATAACTCATAGCCACATCATCCATTGTGTCTTTTTTTAGCTTAAACCAATTTTTCAGGGTCAGTTCAGATTATTCATGAGTAAAAATCAGCGTGTCATCTGTATAAAAGTGTTTTTTTTTTCATATTACTTGACTTATTCTCGACTATTTTTTTTAATGTAAAATCACCAAAATATTTAAATGGGTAAATATAGTCAAAGAATGAGTTCCCACAAATTCGCCTTTTAGTTCAGCAATCCCTCAGTTTAATCACCTCTTTTGCAGAGGCAGTAAATCCTCAATCTTTCCAGGTTATGGTGCTCAGAAAGATTCCTCATTCGGCACAGATACAGTAAAGTTTTTTTAATCTTCCTTATTACCTTCTCCCTCTATCTTTGTCTCAATCTCCTCCGCTTTGTCTCCTGTTCTCTACCTCTCAGAGGATATGAACTCAGAGAATCAAATACTTTTCGTACTACGAGGGCGGATCCACATCTTTCAGTAAAAACTCGCGTACGGGCGTCACAGCATCCAGCATGGCAGCTGAAACAGAACTGATGGCTTAGTTACTGCAAGTAGAAGAGCTTGTGGGAGGACAAAGGAGGCGAAATGGCTCGGAAAGCAGAGCGCACGCGTTGCAAGGGCACTGGAAGAACAGACTAAAGAGAGGGGAGTTTATCTGTAAGGGCGCTTTGAGACAGTTGACATTGTATGATGTAGCATTGTGATTTGATATAACGTAGAAATAGGAAATAGATTTCAAATGACAGTCAGGTGTATGTGGGGTATATTTTCAACCAGTGATTGGTTCTGATCAACAAGATGGATATATCAAAACTAACTTTAGTTACACATCAACTAAAGTGTAATTTGATGCACATTTTTAAGTTTAATCACAATTGGATAAAGGCTGGCGACTGATCAGGATGAAATTCTCAGAGTGAAAATAACAAAAAAAATATGTGCTGATTGTTGTTTTTTTTTCTCTCCGGATATTAAAGTATAAAAACTTTAAGGGAGCAAGTTTTTTTTTAATTTGTGCAGGGGTCACGTTAAGTAAATGTTTCCTGTTTTTTACTGTGTGTTTTTTTTTACGGTGACAAAAAAAGGCCATCTGTCATTTTCACAGATCAAAATTCATACAACTGATGGTGCAGCTGAATCACTGGTACAAAAGCAACGTATTCTGTGGGATTTCCACCCACTGAAACCAGTGCAGAGGATCATGAAAACGCCTCATCCAGAGAGTCTTCACTTGGAGAAATGTTCCCTGATTTCAAAACTTTGGTTGAAGTGTTGCTTGTAATTCCAGTCTGCTGTGTGGCAGCAGAAAACAGGTAAAAATAGATGATGACGAGATTATTTATCGCCCCGTCAGTCAAAATGACAGACAAAAAAAAAGTCTGGTGCAATACTTGTATTTGTGGAAAACATGTTTCTTCAAAACTAGGGTTTTAAAGAACAATATAACAATTATATAAATTGATATTGCTTAACTATGGAAACCTAAAGACATTCTTTCTGGTGGGATTTCAGGTGAATTAATAGATTTAGAAATGGAGTTTTATAACAGCCCCTCATCCACTCCCATCGTCCTTTTAGTCGGATTTGCCGGAAACTGACGTTTTTAACACCTTGTTTATCGTGGCTGCGTATATCTCCAGGAGTTACATAACCGTGTTTTCCGACTGCCGGTTTTGGAGAGACAAAATGGATTTAGATCATTGCTTTCACACTTTACCCCGCTGAAACCGAGATGAAGTGAGCAGAAACAAAAGCGAAGATATCACCATGCGCGCCTGCCCACCAGGCCGCCACTAGAAATAGATGGCCGCCCACTGGCAAGAGCATCAACTTTCCACGTGGGTGGTGGTCCTCTCTTCTGCCCCCGCACATGAATATACTTACACGCGTGCACACACACACTGTGTCAGAGGTGCACCTTTCAGGGACTCGATCAGGCCTCCTACCAGTCACTCAGATGCTGTCAGATCCTCCTGAGCATTACGCTTAGTGAACAAAAAGTGTAAACAACCCTGCCGAGGGTAGGTGGTTTTATGTGAATATGCAATTTTCTCATTCTTGAAGGAGCATCACTTTTGATTCAACTTAGGTTACGCATTTTAAGGACTTAAGCAGCAAAGCTAGATATTTTGGAGACTTTTTGGAGGTACCATTAATGTGTCTTTGGATCCAATGTTGGACACATGAGTTCCTGTCCACCTAACTGGACAGGGAGGTTAAACAGTAGGGGAGCTTATTTTTGTAGTCGAAACGTTTGAAAAATCTGCAGAAATATAAAACGTAAGTTGTTCCGGGAGAGCTAAAAGCATCAGATGTGTCAACATCATTGAAGAAACTGAAAGTGACAGCTGAGGTGGAAGCCTTTCAAGAGGCTCGTGCTATTTTAAGTGGTCATGAATGGAGAAAAGAGAGTCCAATAAATTTTGCAGTGGCTGGATGTATCTGTTTATTTTAAGCAACAGCCGCGGAGTGCATGAATTTTTGAATAAAACCAACCCAATTCCAACTTGTTTATCGAAGAAACGTTATATCTGCTGTTAAAATGTAGACAAATGTTTCCTGGAACATCCCTCGTTCCAGTAAACATGATGTTGACCTGAGAATTAAATAAATCTCAACTTATGGGACACATGAAAATTGTAGAGATGTAAAAATAAACCCTTCACTCAATAATTAATAGAAAAATCTGTTTTATAACAATAAACCTCCATCTATAATCGATGACCAGCTTTTACATGTTTTCACTTAATTTACACCAATCGGTCGGCCCCGATTTTCTTAATTTTGTGTGATGCTTAAATGTGAAACTGATCTTATCTTCTGATCATAAGCCTGGAAATCAGCTACTTTTCCTTTTTGCTCTGCATTGAAAGATCGCTGACTGATAAACAAGGTTGTATTGTTTCACAGGTACATTGGTCAATTTTTTTGAGTAAATTAAGATTCTGTCAGTCAAACGTCTCACAGGAAAGCAGAAGAGGAGAGTGGTTGATTTTTCAAACTTTGTTGAGGTAGATAACATCGGGGGATAAGATCTGCTTGACATGTAAGCATCGGCCGATCACCAATCTCCCAAAATTAAGGAAATCGGCACCGATAAATCAGCTGGCCAAGAAATTGATTCACTCTTACCGGACAATGTCAGTCGTCCGCTCAATGATTGGCCGATCTGTTTTTGAATTTCTACATTAAGTCTTATACAGAGCAGTGATGCAATGTCCAGAAGAACACTTATCCCACCACTTTGTGTTGCGGTAACTGGATACCATCCACTGCTGATGTGCATAAATGCACACCAACCGTCCGGTCGGCATCCCTGTCTTGGGTGCTCCCTTAAGAAAAATCTGAGAAACTGAAAGCCATGTGTTCCCTTGTAGCATCGTGTAGCTCTTTTATTTTAATTTGTTTACCGCGACTGCACAGAAACGGGCACATTTTCAAACGCCTGGCAGATTTCCGTTCACCGGGCTCCATTCTGCAGCAGTCTTTGTAAATAAATAATTACTCTGGTGCACATATGGGGCTCTCATCAGCTGCTGTTTTGTTCTCTGACAAGCTCGTGAGAATTAAGTGTAATAGATTCGGCAGCACAAGTGTCGCTCGATCAGTGTCAACAGCCCAGAGCGAGACGACGGGCGCAGAAAAGAAACGGGAGCCACAGATTGCTTTCTTTCCCACGTACTCAGTATGCATTCGTATGTAAACAGTACAACATTTTCTTACAAATAAAAACAAGCCTATTTTCGAAAACTAATTCCGATTTCGTTATACGTGTTCAGAGGGGAAGACAAAGTTTTTCGACATCATTAGGAGGAAGATGACATCTGAAAGCCTCCCGTGTGAACAGTGGTGGTGTTCCAAGTTAATTTGGGAAAATGCACCAAATGGCTCTCTGCGTGTTTCTTTTCTGTCCTGAGAGGGGCTGTTGGAAGCGGAGAGGGTGTGAAAATAAAAGGAGCAGAATGCGAGCGTTGTACTTTGGCTGAATCCTTCACAATGGCCACTCTGTCAAATCAGGCACACAGCTCTGGTAGGACAGCGAGCAGAGTGCGTGTCTCGGGCCCCTCTAAGCCAAACGCCGGACCACTGGGCTGAGATACTCTGGCTGCTTTTCAGTACAGCGCAGCACTCCTGGACAGCCCAGGGCTCTCTCACAGACTTCCCTGTGTGGTTCACTGTTTTGGGCTGCCACCTTTGGAATCTGATTTTCCCCCTCGCTTGGCAAACGGGATCTCCAGCTTGCTTCAGGGTCAAGGTTGCTCTGATTTCTCGTGACGTCCCGGCCTGAACAAACACCTAGTGTCAGTGTTGCAGGTTTTCTCCGGGTTCTTCCTTTTCCTTTTCCTGCCACATTGTTGAACTATATGATACAGTCACACGTGATTGTAAGAGCTCAGTGAACATAATTCATTCTTTGTTTTGCTGCATAGTAAAGGTAAAATCAGACACATAACTGTAGCATTGGTATGCTTAAACTATAACAGTGAAAAAATATATTTTATTAGTCTTATAAACTATATCGTCATCTGTCAGAATTATGTTGTTTACTTCTCTGTTAACTTTACAATTGCACTTCAAGGAGAAAATTAATTCTAACTTTCAGTATTATTACATATTAAAAATTACACAAGAAAATATAGCACTTTTAACTATAGATTTTAGTGGAAATATCTAATGTCACACATATCATTAACCCCCAAGCCAAACCGTTACTCAGTCGCTAAAGATGCTAAAGGACCATATGGACTCCAGGGCTGGACAAAATGACCGAAAAGTGTAGCAAGGTACAAGTTTTTCATGTCAGTCAATATAGATGATTATTGATTAGTTTTGGTTTTAACTACCTAAAATACTGCCAAATTGGTGATGTGAACTTTCTTGTTTTATCCATGTTTTTTCTTTCTTGTTTTATCCATGTTTTTTCCTCTTGAGCTCTTGTGCTCATTTTTTCCTGTTACTCCACGCCACTGTATTTTATTTATTTAGACCTTTTGAGGTCTAAATAAATAAAATAAACCTGAAATTGCTGCTGCTACATTAGTTACTCAAGAATGCTGCTAGCTTCAGCTAAGGCTGTTGCTAGCTTACCAAAGAGTGAGTTAGCTGATGCTGCCCACCTATCTTAGCTAGCTGTGAGAGCAGCTACACCCCATCTTGTTGTCCAGACCTAATTAAGTGTTATAGGCATTGTAATGACAGATTTACCATAGACACTTTACTTAACAATAATATTTCCTCTGCATATAACAGCCTGACTACTTTGTGTGTGTGTGTGCGTGTGTGTTTGTGTTTTTTTATTGTAACCATTTGCTCCTTTATCTGTTGACTGACACCAGAGAAACAACGTCTCATTTTTTTTGTATTACACTTGCAGGGGGGGAAAAATATAATTTAACACTGGAAGCCTTTTCCGAGTCCTTTCCTGAAAGCGCAGTGTCAGCTGCAGAGGGACTTGTGGGAGCTGAACAATGGGGAAAACATCTGAGCTCCTCTGGGACAAAGGGAGTGCTTATGTTTGCTAACTCTTGGGCGACGTGAAGCAGGCTAGCGGCTGAAGCCGTGTTTCTCTACAAAAAGCGTGGTGGATTTTGACATTGTTCATCTCTGCTTGATGCCGTCTTTGCAACAGACAGAAGAGGAGGAGCTGTAGCTACTTTGTTTTAGGGTCTTTGAGATGATGGTAATGCCACGGGAGGAAGTGACGCCGGAAACTAGCTCCTCAGATTTGCTTGAACGAGGCAAAAGACAAAGGTGTGACATTGAGCATTTAAAAGCGAAGGATAACAAGTTCAGAGGAAGCAAAAGGCAGGGATACCCTGCTGGGCTGCCGCTGTTTTTTTTCTTTTTTCTTTTGTTAGATGTCATGTATCAGGTGAACCGAGGGGTGCCGCTTAGTTAGGCAGCCAAGTGTCAGGCAGTGTTACGGGCTCCTGAAGGCACCTGCTGACAGCCCGCGCCATTACAGCCGCTGAACAGCATCGACAAGAGCCCCTGCTCGTGATTTGTGAGATTCCTTTGTTGTTATTTGTGCGGTTATGTCTCATATCCAGTCTTGTCATGTCAGGCGCGCCCCTCCGACCAGCTGACGGTTCACAGCGGCGTGCTAGTAAATATTGGAGAACAGCCAGCCAGAGGGTTCAGGTTTCTAATCAAAAGTCCTGTTTGCTTTGCCGCGAACCCGGTGGGGAAAGTCAAAGCAAAGGTACATGTGATCATAAATCTCCAGCCTCTTTCCTCTTCTACTCCATCTTCCCTCTCTTTATCTCTCCCCTTTGTTTTTTTCCTTCCTACTCAGCCACACTATCTCATTAACAGCAACCTTGACCTATCCCTAGCTGAGTCTCTGCAAGACTGCGTCTGCCTCGGGCTGCCGCTGTGATCATTGCCCACTTTATGTAACAAAAAAATAAACTGCATAATAATAATTTACCCAGAGGTGATTTTTTTTTTTTTTTCTTTTCCCACCATTTTTCCTCTTCAAAAATAGCTTTCATGCTTTAAATAGAAGCTAATTTTATGCTAAACCAGCAGATACGGGGATGATGAATTACCGTGTGATAAGCGCTCCTGCTTCTGAACGACAACTAAAAGAAAAACGTTGCTCTGAGTGGGTTGCCACACAAGGCCCCCCGAGTACCTTTTTGCGATGTATTTCATGTCATGCATTGTTTATGTAGCCTCTGTTTTCTACGTTATGTGTGTGTTTGGGTTCCCTGACAGCAGGGTGATGTTATAAATGCATCGGTCAAAGGTTAGCGTTGTATAATTCATCATCTCCATCTTCTCCGATCGCGGCAACACGGGAACCTTGCACAAGACAAATCGAGCCGAGCCTTATCATTTTCCTCTTCTCGGCTTGTTCGGGTTTTTGCCCACTTCTCCTCACACAGCCATCACTCCCAACGCCCTTTCGACTGTTTACGCCACGCGCTTTATTCGTATCTCTTAGTACATCTGCTCCAGAATCTTTTCCTCCCACTTATCTGCTTCTGCATCCCAAACTTTTCTTCCTGCTTTATCCCCTTTGTTTACGGTCCCCTCGCTCTTTGTGTCTTTCATCTTCCTTCGTCCGCCTCATCTTCCACCCACCCTTCTGTGCTCTTCATGTCCATGTAGTAAACCCACCCGTCGATAATTAGCTGTACTTATGGCCCCGGGGGGGCCGACGTGACATCCTGTCTACGCTTTGAGCTACGTAAGCGAGTGAAACAAAGCGACGAAGTCGATCTCAAAGCTGACCCGAAAGGCTGACGGGAGGCTGAGATGAGGCTGGCCATCAATCTGTTTGGACCACTGATGTGACCTGAGCCAGCGTAGAATCAGACTTTACAGTGTTGGGATGTATTTACTGCATTTATTTGAAAAATTGAATTAATACAAATTGTGACTAAAAGCAGGTCTTATTCGTGGCTTTTTCAGCCGTGCTCATTCATAATCGTACTGAGGCAATTTAAATCAGAACTGTATGGCATTATTTTATTTACGATGGAGTATGCAGGCCGTACTAAGAGAAAAATGAAATAGAACAAAATTACAAGAATAAAGTCTTACATTTCGAGAAGTGTAAGACTTTATTATGAGAATAAATTTGTATGAGAATGAAGTCAAAATATGAGGCTGAGACGAGAATAAAGTCAATATTTTAAGAATAAAGACATGCTATTACAAGAGTAAAGACTAAAGTCAAATTAAAGGAATAAAGTCATAGTATTGCGACTTTATTCTTGTAATTTTCTGACTTTTCTCTGAATTTTATTTATTTGTTTATTTTCCTTGCACAGCCATACTTACTGCTTGTATTTAAGGCATCAGTTATTCTTCTACTATTATTCTACAGTAAATGTGCCTTAATTAATGTGTTTTCTGCCATTCTGCTTGTTTTAAAGTAACGTTTGGTTCCTGGACGGCTGATGCTAACTTGTCAGTTAGCGAGGTTAGCATGCCTGTGTTGTGTTGTTAACATTGCAGACATGATGGCTCACGGTTTGGTGCAGCCATTTCTTTTCAAACATGGGTGGTGAATCCTCAGAAGATATTTTCAGCAACGGGTGTGGGAGGGTGTTTTATAACCGGAAAAAACCCAGTATAACTCAGTGAAAACTGTGGCTGTGTTTTTTTTTTTGTTTGTTTGTTTTGGTGCCTGAAACTGGGCCGGGCTCACGTCTTATTCTAAATTGTGAAATGTTTCGTCTATCCGAGTTTGACAAACGAAGAATGTGAAAGAATCCAGGACATCGTTTAAGACTGCACATTTACCCCATTGTTTTTCTTTTTCCTTTAGTCACTTTACAAAATCTCCCCCCTAAATGTTTTACTTCTGTCTCACCAGGATTTGACTACATCAGTGTTTTGAGGCTAATGTATCTGTTTTGCTTCACAGTCACTGGTGATTAAGTCAGCCAGTCCATGACAGTTTCCCTGTGAGACGCATGTCTGCTTTCCTGCTCCCCCAGATTAAAAGTCTCGTCCTCTCTTTGTCTGATATAAACCACATCTCCAGATGCTTGTTCGATATTACAAGCTCGTGTAAATGTTCTGTCGTCATCCGAGGACTTTTTTTATTTTTTGACTGTCAAAAACTTCCCATCAAGCCTGTAAAAAAAAAACCCGCTGACATTTATGGAGTCCGGTATCGCTCATGAGCCTCCCAATTAGAGCCATTTGCGTGAGCCGGCCCGGTTCGTAAAATTCTGCACCTGCGTGAGAGTGATGTGAACCGGTGGGTCCGTCCGCTGATGTGTTATTCATGTGACAGATTTGCGGCCGATAAGTGCCCCGCTTCACTAGGAGTTGTCATAAATAAGTGATGCTCCTTTCCGCTCCTGTCGAATGTGATAAGAAAGGCGGAGGAGGGTGAGACGCAGGCGAGGTGGGAGTCGGGAGAGCGCTGACGGGGCAACACAAGTTCAATCAAATTCCCACACTCAACCGTCACGGTTCTGAATTTTACAATAAGGGACGCGAGACGGAAACAAGCGGCGGTGAGAGAACGACCGCCAAACTACAGAGCACGTCTGGATATTGTTTGTAAATATCAAAAAAGAAAAAAAAAAAAATAGGCCGCACTTGTCCATAAGCTGCAGGAGTCTACGTCGTAACATAAGGACATTTTTAACTTTAATGAAATGTGTAGCAAAAATGTCTTCGTCTTTTTTTCATTTTTTTTTTCAAACAGTGCCTGTAACAAGAGCGCTTCACGAGAAAAAGAAAATGCAGTAGCCAAGCAGAAAATGTCATTTCTTCATCTTCCTCCTTCGCACTAAAACCGTTAAGTTCGTCTTCGTCGATCTCAGAATTGAACAGCCTCACACACTCTTCCTCGGTCTTTCTTTCGTTGTCGTTCTCTGTGTCGCTTTTGTCAACATTCGTTTATTAGCCGCTTCACTGCTTGACTCGCCGTGCTCCAAGCGTGTTGAAAAAAAATTATTTATAGTCCGGACATTACGGTACTCTCATACCCCTAAAAGAAAATCTAGCTTAAAGGATGTATTTACGAGCTGAATTATTCGATATGCTATGCTATGCTTCTGTGGGTAACTGGTTGAACTGGATTTTATTTAGTAGTATAAGAATAAGTGGTGTCAAATATAAATAATAGAGGTATGCCGATCGATCGGCCACCGATCATAATCGGCCGATTTCCATGAAAAGTCGGCGGATGATCGGTGATCGCCGATTACTGTCTCTTGTCGCCGATCACCAAAACGATCACCTGTATCTAATTGCTCAGCCTGCGTGTGCGGCGTGTCTCCTCTTTCCTTCACACTGAGCAGGCGTGCAGCAACAAATCCTGTGGTGTGGAACTATGACACTTTGAGAGTGAATGGGGAAGTTCGTGTGTTGCGGCGGAAAATGACCTCGGGGGTGAAGCACGTCAAAATGCATCAACACAACGAATCTAATGTGACATTTAAAAATCAAACACTTGACGGAGTTTGGCTACATCGAGGCTCAACGCAGGGAAAAAAAAAAGGACATCCGGAGCGGCCAGTAAAGCAGCGCACAGCTACCGACACTCACCCGGATTAACATGACGGTCAGAAAGCTAAACAAATAACCCGAAAAATAATTCAAGTCTTCGGGCTGCTGGCGGTGAAAGTCGCCGGTTCTAGTCTCGCTGTCTGTGCGCCGTTTCTGCTCCACCCGGAACGTCTGCTTAAAGCCGCAGCATGCAACGTAAACAGCAACAAAGATTTCACATATTAAAACTTTCGCTATGTCCAAACATGAGAGATAATTTATGAAAAAATAAATAACTAATAATCGATCTCCTCTGCCTCCTCCTATGTTTTGCAGAATCTGTCAGAAACAACCAATCAGAATCAGCGTTAATCAGCTACCGGGAAGGATTGTTTATTTTGATGCGTTTGACGTTGAATGAATGTTTCCCTCTATTACTAGACATTATTTGACATAGGCAGTGCTGTGAGACTTATTTGACTCATGTATAATTTAGGGTACAGAGAGCCTCACCGTTAAATGTCGTTTAACTGGTTGCAGGTTTTTCAGTTGTTCTTTTGACTGAGTAGCTGCTGTATTGTGCCTGCAAGTATGTAGCATGTTTATGTTAATTAGGTCAATTTATTACCAGATCATTTCTTAATTTTGCCAGATCACTTAGTATCATTTATAACTAAAAATAAACAGTCGATCCAGTGGAATCGGCAGTAAAAAACCTGATTGGAGCATCTCTAATAAATAAATAACACTTTTGTAAAAAACTAAATATTGTCTTGTGGTGATCTATTACTTTAATGGACAGTCTCAAAAGGTTGTCCTCTTACCTGTATTTAAGTGTAATGACTAAGTAAAGTGCTTCCTTTTGCCAGTAAAAGTGAATTAATGTATATATTCATATATGGCTTATAAAGGCTTAGGATATCAGTGCAGTGGAAGTACACCATCTGTCCTTCGTCACTTTAGGGCCATACAGGGACTGCCTTACTTTCTAAATGTGAAACACCCCAAACTATTCTTGTTATAGCATCTTTTTTTTCACTAGTCAGTACAGCACTTGGAAAAGTTGGCTGTATTTCCACCAGCTACTCCAGCACTGCCAACCGGAACAGGTGCAACCTGACAAGCTGCAAGGTGACCAAAAAAGAACCCCTAGGCTTGGCCAAGATGTTTTATTCATCTCTGTTTGCTTGTGAGGGACATAAGATGCTACAAAACAGTTCGCTGCCAGCAGCAGCCAAAAGCAGCGCTGATCACGGTAGCTGCTCCATCCGCTCTGCTCACTCCCTCCTCGTCTCTCTGTTCCCAGGTAACGATTTGTTCCTGGTGGCCGTCCACGAGCTCGGCCACGCACTGGGCCTGGAGCACTCCAACGATCCCACGGCCATCATGGCGCCGTTCTACCAGTACATGGACACGGACAACTTCAAGCTGCCCATGGATGACCTGATGGGAATCCAGAAGATTTACGGTAAGGGTTGAAACCATCTATATTTTTGATATGATTTATGTGGGTGTAGGTGTGTGATGATGCGTTGAATTGAAAAACTTGGCAAACATAAGGGAGCCAACAGCATATACTGATGTCATGATTTATCTCCAAGCGCCTTAGATTGAGAGATGTGTTTTAAATCTTGTTGATTCAACCTCTTTCATTCATGTCTGCAAACTGTTAATCCCTGAAGACTTGTGTGATAAGTAAAAGTTCTGCTTGACATGACTTGGTTTGCTTGGATGAAATGCCCGAGTGAACCCATCTCTTATCAACACTTGTTTATTCCACTATCTGGATGTTGGTATCCAGGTGGTTCAGGGCTCCATATACGCTGAGGCCCGAGCTAACAGAGACGCTGTTGTTGAAATATTAGATTTGTCCACTGTAATTCAATTCAGCTCTAAATTTACATCGGTTACAGTCTATTTTAGAGACGAGATGAATTCAATTCAAAAACGGTGGCAAGCGAGTTCTTTATGGGCAGCCTCTCTCTCTCTCTTTCACTCTCACTAGGAGTGTGACGATACTTGTGGCTCATGAAGCAAGTATCGTCATAATGCTGGCTTCCAAGAATGAGATGAGGCTGCAAATTGGGGGGAAAACTAAGAGTCCCCTTTTGTTTGGTTCCATAAATGTGTTTTAGGGAGTAGTTAATCAGTTTGGAGTAATTCAGCCCAGGTCTTAAGGGTCCATATATTAAGGTTTTTATACTCGTCTATTCCTGAAGTGGAATAGACGAAAAAAAGGCATTGAGAATGCTCAGTTCTGTTTTCACAGGGAGAATAACGGATTTGTAAATCCCACGTTGCCTTTTAAAGATCCTTTAGTTAGTGTAGCATTATGCGGTTCAGTTTAGTTGGTCATTTTCTCTACCTGCTTTAGCATTGGGTGACTGGGCGAAGGATTGGGTTCATCAATTTGGGGTGGCCAATCAACCTAACATGTGAACGGTGAGAGAAAGCCAGAGAACCTACACCTGGAGTGGTGCAACATGCCAACTTCATCCAGAAAGTCCCTGGCTGGGAATCACGTAGTCATTCTTAGGAGGCTACAATCCTTAAACGTGCTTCTTATGGCGTATTCACAGCAACCCTTTTTAGTCCACTTTAATCGAGCTCTAGTCCATTTGCCTAGAAAGTCTCTTGAACAGGTTTTCCAATTAGTTTGGATCGTTTGGCACAGTGGAGTGTGGAAGTGAACCACACTAGTTGAAACTGTAACAGAAGTTGCAGTTTTGGTCCTCAGTCGAACCAAGTCTGCCGGACTATCAGGTGTGAAAACACCCTTAATGCTTAAGAAAGGTTGCTAGGTTTCAACTGTTAGATCTGAAAATCTCTTCACATACAAATTACATCAAACACAAAGATCTACCTTTTAAGACCACTGTCTGCTTCATCACTGCAGCCCCTACTGTACACATTCTTGGCTGACACCCGTTTTGAATTGACAGAGTGATTGCAGAGACTTTTGTCTCATCATAAAGCTCACAGAGCTGCAGGGCAGAAGCGTGAAATTCAATTAAACGGTGAAGGATTTATGTGAGCACCAGCAAAGTTCCTTATTTTTGAAACCTCTGACTAGATGTTTCCCTTTAATCTAATGTGAAGTATTTATTAGATTTTTTTTTTATTACTATTAATTATCCCGAAAGCTGAAGCCGTCTCGACCGCCAATCTGTCTGACTTGTGGAGCTGATGGAAAGTGACGGCGTTGTCAGTTACAGCTGTCGTTTTTGTAAACTAGTCCCACTCCACTGAGGCGACTCGGTGGACACACACACACTCACAGAAAACAACCTGCCATCTGCCTACATGGTCAGGGCACGTCCCTGTGGGAATGACAGGCCCGAGCAAGCGATCATATCTCTCCTCATCCCTCTCATGTTTTACTTGTCTCTTCTCCTCCGTCCTCCTCCTTTCTTCCAAGAGTTGAAGGGCAGGATGAGTGATGGCAGCTCCTCTCGGCCTTGTTTCTACCCTGCTGCAGATGGCCTGCTTTTCTTCCTCATGGCAACACCCGTGTAACTCACAGAGCAAAACAGGAACAAGGTGCGGAGGTGCAACGATGGATTACAAATAGAAGACTTGACTAGGTGAAGGCAGTCCAGATGATGACAGAGCGATGGAGTGAGGCAGTGACTGGTCTTTACGAGGGGTTTAGGACTTTTATTTGTAGTCCGTCGGAGTGTCGAGAGGGAAACAAGAAACTCTGGGAATACAACTTTTGACACCGGTTAGATTTGCCTAACGGTGAGGAGAGACTTTAATCTTCCAGAGTTTATGTCTACTCTCTTGGGAAGAAATGCCTCTCGGTTGTTTTTGTTCTCCAGATCATTTATATTCCTCTTACAATCTCCGACGAAGATAAGACCTCATAGAATGAATGTCGAACTTAAATCACTATTGTAGATCATATTAAGATCTAAAGCAAAATTATTTCCTACTTTTAATTCATGGACAATTAATGTTTTTCTCAATTGGCTTTGAAGAAAATGACTTCCTGGCCCTGTAGAGACAATATTTGCTCATATCCTGTGAACAAAGGCATACTTGAGTTCACCGAGGATACACCAAGATGTTGCCAAATTAGGAGCTGGATCAGTGTTCTCAATTCCTCGTGAATCACAAGTTTTGAGTTTGGGATCATAGTATTTTATGTGTATTTCCTTTTATTCACCGATCACAACATCTTGTAAGATGAGTTTTTGTGATATTAAAATGGCTTCTCAAGGCAAGAAGCAGTAAATTAGGTATGATTAATACATCGTATATTGTGAATAAAAGGCAAGTTTTCATTTGAAGTTATATGATAACTTCTAACTGGTTTTGCAAACCTTAAATTTTTTTTGAGATTGTTACTTTGCTGATTTTGCTATTTTTCTGCCATAAGTTTCATGATGGCAGTAAATTGTAAAAACGCTACGTTTATGCTTTGGTATATGAATCAATGCGATATTCTGTAATGTTGAAGAGTCCAGTTTTACCACAGAATAAACCTGTAAAATGTTAGGGGTACATTGTATGGGGTGAAAACCAAGGATCCAACTGGGCCATTTTAGCCACTTTTCACTAGTCAATCTTCTAACCTTTGTTAATGCTAATGGCATAAGGTTTTCCTAAGGTTAATGGTTTTGATCAAGATTAAAAATGCCACCTTCCCAGTTTAAACGTTACTAGTACAGTGCACACTTCAGACCCTTCGGCACTTTTCAGTCTGAGCTTCTGGGTTGAAATTTATGAAGTGTCCAACTACTTGTAACAGAGATGCGTCAAAGTGTTCTAAATAGTACAGAAATAAAAGTGGATAAATCATAAGTACACACAAATATTCCAATAAACAACAATAATAATATTACACTTTGCACTTCATACGATATATCATCTGTTTTTATACTTAGAAAATGACAAACGTTGCAGGTAAAAAATAAAGTATCCTTCTGATTAAAATGGAAGCTGATTAAAATATGTACGCTTTTAAAGTGAAGGAAACATATTGTGTTAATTTTCTGCAGGGATACATTTGGATCTGAAGTCTGAATATCTGTTGCGCGAGTTTTTCTACACTACATCAATTGTTCGTTATGCTTCCAGTGCAGTGTACGGTTTTCTTTATCGCACATTAACGTCTTTCCATTCGTTTATTTAGCCTCGCAAATATGCTATATCCAAACATATTTCACAGATTGCCTGTGTAATCCGTGTGTAAGCTACCTGAGTTCACAGATCAGATTCCTGTCTTCTGTTTCCGTGTGTGATCCGTGAATCGGCGCGGTCGCCTCTGCTCTGCACCAACATGTTGTCCTGTGTGCATATTTGCGAGTTTTATCGACGTGTCTATCGACATGTCACGCTTCCATGACTGCGCAGCACTCTGGCTCCACTAATCTAGGGATGTGTTTCAGGGGATTTGACTCAGTCGGTGAACAGAATCGGTATCATGTGAGTCAGCTGATGAGTTTTGCCGACTGGGCAGGATCTTAATCCAGCGAGATTAATGCTTCACCCATTTTTTTTGTTTGTTTTTCGGTTGATTGCTCTGTATTGAAGGACCCACGATTTATCTAGTTCAACATTTTTGTGGTGTCAGCAGCACGTTAAGATGATTCTTTACTTTTACAAAACTGCGATTTAAACCATTTGGGGGCGCTGTCAAGACGGGGTCGTTTGTCACATTTGCATCTTTCATATCGCAGTTCTCTATTCCTGCATCAACAACACATGGCACCCCACGTGACCCCAATCAACACATGGCAACTCATATCCTCACAGTTACAGTGTGTTATTCACGCATCATCATTTGCTCAATTATTCATCCGCACGACCCACTTGTTTGCGTTCTTTCGACCTCCTTCTCCTCTCTCTGTTTTTCCCATGATCGCGTCACACTCCTTCTCTCATGTACCTCATCAATGTTGAATGGCACTCAGCCGTGTTCAGGCATCCAGCGAGGAAAAAGTAATATTTTTTTCATCTCTACCCATCACAGAGAATGCTTCCCAGAAGAGGAAAGTTCAAGAAAACCTAGTTTGAAACTGATTTTAATTGGCACGTCCAATTTTGGCTTTGTTTAATGGCAAGCCCTGGTAATGGTGTCTGACTTGCATTTTTTTAAATTTTTTTTGGCAGTGATATAACCTCACTCAGAAAAACAATGTAACCTTTATTTTTCTACTTGTTTTCAGTGAGAAAAGAAATCCCAAAATAGGATACTAGATCTGCTCGCTTTAGGTGTTGGATCTTATTGGGACTGGAACTGAAACCATCTTGTGTCTCATCTGACTAAAACAAACTTCATAATTACCTTACATTTACAAGATGTTCTGCAACTTCCAGACATCTGTTTAGCATGTCATAAAAATGGTTAAAGCTGCAAGCATTGCTTTATAAGTTACTGAACTTGTCGTTGTGTTACCCTTTCACAGTTTTATGTAAAAACTAAAGAAAAATTCCAAGTATGGAAAAAACAAAACAGGTATCAATATGTACATAGCATTTAATGGTGGCGTCTTGATCATTGCGTGGCGTCGTACGACAGAGTTTAGATCGGGCCTAAACAATCCAATCCTACTCGGCCCGAGCTCGATCCGACCCAGCAGATGAACTTTAATTATAGGCCCGAGCCAAGACATTTTAATTACAATTTTAATAACTTCATTTTTAGACCATCATTTAAGTATTTTTAGCTTTTGCTTAACATCTTCCAGCTCCATCTTGTCGCTTGTTTTTAGTGCAGGGTGAGTCAAGTGCAAATCATCTGGGATGAGTGATTGATAGGAGCGGAGCAGGGTGCAATGCGCTGTGCTTGTTAACTCATTTACTTCTTTTATTTCCTCAGCAGGTTAAGCTATCTGCTCCTGCGTTTAGACTTGAAAAATGTTAACACGTCTTCATATCGTTTGGTTTTCTCTGTGCTGTATGTATTTGCAAGCTAATCAAATGCCTCAGAAGCCCGAGGTTCGGGACATAAATCTAAACTCTACAGTATGATAAATGTTGGTTCTGGGCCAACCCAGCGGCCACTGGCTAAAATATACTTACCTCAGTGTCACGTCATGTTTGTGTCCTATAGGAAAACAGGAAGTCATGAATTATGAATGAGAAAATATTATATACACAGAGATGAACCCCAAAAAAGTTTGGAATTCCTTTCAAAAAATTTTAATTGATATTTATTACAATTTCTTTTTCTAAGGTATCGTTAATTGTGCCACCAGAAATCCTGATAGAAACAATAATTATACATTTACTTTCCACCTTTTAAAATTGTGCAATAAAATATCGTTCAACTTTTAATCACCCCAATGTCTTCATTTTTGCACCATTGAAAGATGAAATATTTATAATGTCTCTACGCCATGGGAACATGTTGACTTTACATTCCTAATCTGTTAAGGTGTGATTTATTATGTAAATTTCCCCTCACTCCCCTCCACCACAGCTTGTTGAAAAAGTGGTAAAAACAACATTCTGCAGATTAAAAGTGTGACGACAAGTGAGATTTATTTTCTCCGTCTTCCCCCAGGACCCCCTGATAGGAACCCCCAGCCCACCAAGCCTCTGCCCACGGCCCCCCCGCCGCGCTCCCATCCTCCCTCGGACCCCCGCAAACCAGACAGACAGACGCGACCTCCGAGGCTGCCCCCAGGAGACAGGCCGTCCCACCCCAACGCCATACCGAACATCTGCGACGGAGGCTTCAACACGGTGGCCATACTGAGGAGGGAGATGTTCGTCTTCAAGGTAAACGGAGAGTCTGTCGTGTCAAAACAAACCCGGGGCCTTCTTCGCTCACTTCGAACCTCGCAGCTGTTTTCCTTTTACCCGTCGTCTGAATCTCTCAGCGGTGAGAGCGATCACACAGCCCTGCACGCCTCGAGGTAGACTTCTCCTCCCTGACTTCTCTGGCGAAAAATGCATCAGTTTTTGCCTGAAACAACCACAGCAGATTTAACGCAGAACTATTTGAATGGTCTGTCAGTTTGAGGTTTGCCTGGAAAAGAACAGATTTTGCCGACTGGAGGCGAATAAAGAATGGATCATTAAGAGCTTGGAGGGCTGCATAAATACACATTGGGTGGGATTTTTTCTGCTAATCTGCTTCAGATTTAGCCTGGGCAGGTAATATCAAACATTTGGTGGAAAGTTGGCTGGCAGTTCTTGTAGAAAAATGGTGAAAGCTACTAACATAGGGCGCTTTTCTCTCCTGTTGGGGCTCTTTGGAGGTTGTCCGGGGCTCCAGTGTTTAGAAATTTGGATAAAGTGGAAATTTGACCAAAACCAAATGCAAACACGTGAACAGTGCTGTGCTTTCGCCCCAGCGAGTGACAAAAAAAACATTTATCCTTGGTGGAAGCCGGTGAAGACAAGACTTTGAAACACATTCTAAACTTAAGACCAGCACAAAGTTGCCCTGTGTGAGTCTCACCGAGTGGAGATGTTGTGACTTTACTTTATGTGAGAGTGAATTTGTCTTGCAGATATAAATAGATTCCATTCACTGGTTACATAGAAGGCTTGTGGAACGGAGGCCTGGAAAACCCTCTTTGTGTCTTTGCTTTCCAGACACCAAGGTTTTCATTTAAACTCTCCGAATGAGATAAATCTGGCTGTGAGACGGAGCCGGTAGGCTCAAAGTCCAGATTGTGTTTATTTTTTTCATTATAGCCTAAAGTCTCTCCCTGTCTCTTTCACATGATGTTCACAGCCTATAGTACCTGCGAGGGCAGGCGCCCGATCTGATAAAGTGATGAGGATCATGGGATTTATTCATCTCGAGACAGAGACAATGTTCAGCCATCTTCAGAAGATTTTGAGATTTTGAGTTGAGGAAGTCAAGAAGAATCAGTAAAGTTAAAGATGAAACGATCACAGTTTTGTGGACCAATTCTGGTCAGATCACTCTAAACTTAATACCTGTCTGGCCAATTTCAAGCGTGAATTTGTGCCAGTGTGATATTCTTAGGGCAAGGAAACATCATCTAAACAAGGAAATAATTTTAAAGTAGAATAAAAACACAAAATCTTACCAAGTATTTTTGGTCTAGTTTCTAGTGCAAATACCTTAGAGGCAAAACTAACTTACAGATAACATTTCAGCAAGATGTAGGAGCTTGTTTTAAGTCAATGACTCCGTGATGAAAAAGTGCTGATTTTATCTTGGAGTCTTTGCTTTTATCTGGTTCTCAACCTTTTTACCTACCCACAGTTGTAGTATCACAATTTTTTTAAGACCTTCATATTATACAGTAAACTGGAAATTCACCATTCAATCAGCCAAGGACTGGAGTTGGCCAATATTTCTTGATTGGCTTGGATCAGTGATTGGCAGCGGAAATATCTTTTTATATTTGAATACGAAAGTTATGCTCAGATACTTCAGGCCAGAAAAGCCTTGATTTCTATTTCAAATAGTAAAATAAAATAAAATAAGATCTTTTTTGTGTAAAAGATCTCAACGTAAATGTTGTACAGAAGCTCAGCCTTTACCGTATGGATGAGAAGAGCATGTGGATGTGGAAAGTGCCAAAAAAAAAAAAAAACACCCTTCAGGCATTTACAGCTGCAAATGTCAGCAAACCAGTTTCGGACGGAGTTGTCGAAACTGCTTGGCTCACGTTTCTCACAGCTCCAAATGCTTCCGCAGCACCAGCTCACGTTTTCCCAAAGGTCCAAACAAAATCCTCGCGAAAACGCAGGAAGACGGCGATGATTTGTTGCAGTACTCGCGTAAACGAAGCTGTTAAGCCCCGCCGCCTTTACCTCATTGGGACCACCAACAACATTAAGACTCTGTGATTTGCTCACCTGTTTAGCGTAATCCGCGTCTCAGAATGTCAAGAGATATTTCCAAGCACGAAAACCGGCGAAGGAGTTTGACTTGGATTCAAAATGTTAGTTCGTTCCCCCCCACCCCCGGAGGAGCAGGTGGTTCTCATATTTCTCCTTCCTCGGTGAAAGCGTGGCCAGGTTTCTCCGAAATGACTGACGTATCGTGTTAACACCTTTTTTCCCCCCTCGCACAGGAAGCTGTCCAACTATAAAGAAGTTTATCTGGATTCATAATTAGAGATGTTTGTATTACTCCAGACCCTGATAAATTTCCCTTCAGAACTCGCCAAAGCCTACAAATGAGACATAAAGACCAGCTTACATTTCAGAAATGATGTGCAATCTCGTGTTTGCTTATGCCGTGTTGCTTTGCTGTCATTTATAACGGCAGTTTCCTCAGTGCTTGGTCGGTTCCATGAATTATACGCTTGGTTTCGTTGGTTTTGCGAGCCATTTGGCCTGCGCCGCTCGGCTTTACTCGCCATCCTACTTGATTGTTTTATAAGACTGGAGTGCGGTATCCGCCAAGTCATTACAGCAGAGATTTTAGCAGTAGGTGCAGACTGCAGATGCTTGGGAACTTTCAGAGTTCATCTGGTGCAAATACTCTGAAAGCTGGAAAGCTTTTCTTTTATATAGGCAAGAAACTGCTTTCTGTAGAAAAAAATGCAACTTTTTCATTCAAGTTGACATATATTTTGCTTCCACTTCCACTCTGACCTTCTGCATGTATAAGTCGTGTTGGACATGTTTTGTTATTAGGATGTATGAGTTGTAGCTTCATTTAAATGTGCACAACTGCATTTTGAGAAGAACAAACAAGGCAAAAAAAAGAAAAAAAAAACAAAAAGTGAAAATTTCCCCACGCTTAAAGAAGAGCCTCGTTCGCAGTGTAGCTCTAATGAATACAGCCATATTGACTCGCAACTGTGGGTGTTATTTTCACTTGATTGTTTTCTCTCTTTGAACGCACACCAGAGCCTATTAACATTACAGTCATTTACACATAAATAGAACATTTCCTCTTAATGTGCCAGGATAATAGCTGTATGTACTTTAGAATGATGAGCCAGTTTTCCCTCTGCTCCAACATTTGAACCTCGCAGAGTTAGAAATATCAGCGATTTGCACCTGAGGCGGCCCGTCGGCACTTCAAAAGAGGGAAACCGGAGATTGGACGTTGCCGTTTCTGGAAACAGAGGTTACATTTTTGCCTAAATACTCAAATGATCCACATGTGGAAGTGTAGCAGAAGCAGCTCCGCATGCAGACGCAGCTCGAAGGTTAAACTCTTCACTGCGATAGGCCTCAGGAGGCGATCGCGATAAGCAGCAACAGCATGAGAAGCTAAGGATTAGCTAAAAACGTACACATGCAAAATCCCTACCAAAAACTGATCCTTTTGGTGTTAATTATATTAGTATGTCTTGTCTTGATCTTGCCATTTATATTCCAGGATTAGATCAACATATCATAATATTTTGTAACTACAACCATGTGGAAATCGTCCCTTGCGAAACTTTTTCATAAATCACACCACAATCAAATTTGTGACACACCAATATAAAAGTAGAGGAACTTATACATTATGTTCAAGTTTTTGGATTTGTTTTTAGCCCCCATGAGTTCACATAGCCACCCGACGTTATTGCCGATATATCGCCTATCTCTGTTTACAGTGGCAAACAGCCTCACTCCACTCTTAAAGATTTATATGTTAAAACAACATTTCCTTTTCCCTCCCCTTCATAAAGACACACTGCTTTGCACTGCTCTATCAAGTAAAAGTCAAATCATGCGGTTATAACCTGACAAACAGTGGAAACGTTGATAGTGTACCAGCACACTCGCAAGGTGTGTAATAAGTGTGTAGCTGGATGAAATGTGGGTCCAGCTCTTCCACCTAGCCGTGCTCAGGCCTACTTTACACAAGGCCTGTTAATCTGAACCTGCGGGCCGGCCGTCACGCCTGCGTGGGCGGTAGTTTTATGGTCAGCTATTTTTCTTTGGGGCGAGGCGACACGGGGTCAGCGAAGGTTCACCGATGACGGTCTGGATGCGGCGTCTCCAGTTAATGTCCCATTAAAACGGCAGAGGTACCAGCTTTACCTCTTCAGCTATTCCCGTTCCCACTCCCGGTGAACTCCCAAACCATATGGTTTCCCACCGGAATTAGGGGGGTAGGACACACTTTCATCCATATGCATGGATTCATACATGACCAGTTCTTTTCTTCTGCATTAATTGCAACCAAGCTCCCTACAGCTGTTCCACAGATGTGCTGCACCGCCGTGCCACGCCGTCTGACTGCAGCCAGACGCAAAAGTTTCCAGGACTCCATCAGGGTTTTTTTTTTTTTTTTTTTCGCTGCTGTAAAACTTGGATGTAGAGTCTCAGACATTATTATTGAAGTTTGGATTTTAGGTTTATGGCTCACTGATATCTTGTCAGTTCGTAGAGCCAGAAAATCCATACGGGGGATTTGGAGATTTAGGTCAAACATTTGCTACAACATACTTTCCGCAAAGCTTTAATATTTTCTTGATGGAACAAAAAGCCGACAAGATGAACGACACCCTGCAGAAAGTGACATTGCTCCGTTACGTCACAGTGCTTATTGATTTTGTTATATTCTCAAATGTAATTATTGATCAAAAATGATGATTGACAGCTTCACACGTTTTGCCCTATTATTCTTCGCTCTCAAAAGTCAGCAGATTATCGTTTTCCTGAGAAAAAGTTGGAAGCTGGAGGGTAATAAAAACAAGTTTATCTTGTCAAATATGGCTAAACATAAAAATGCTAATGTACCAGTACTTTGTTTCCATGGGTTCATCACACATTTTAATGATTTTATAATTAAATAAAATGTTGTAAATTCTCCAAAGTGATACGTAAAAGTTATTTTAACATTTATTTAAAAAATTTTATTTGATTACATTAATCTATTTGCACTAAAAACCAAATAAAGCAGCTGTTTTCTTCTTATATAATTATGGAAATATTTCCCAAATAACATTTGGAGATACAGAACTTTGACATAAGTAGTGATGTAACATTCAGGCTTTCATAGACTGATATTGATTTCCATTTCCAATTTTGCCCAGTTATTGTTTTTTCAGGACTTCAACACAAACATGATACCCAATATTTTAAACAATTAAATGTGTCAGAGGTTCCCTAATAGAGGTAGTAGTTCTGAATAGAACACAAAATGACAGAATTATCACCAAAGCATATGTCCTAAAAATGTTACTAAATATGTGAACGCGCATTTCATCTATTAATTATTCAAACAATTATTCAAGGAATTGAATAAAAAATTGTCCCATTCTGTAGTAGGTACTTATGCTGGTGAAAGAAATATTTGGAAGAGAAAACACTACAAACAATACAAACAATTCAGTCCCTTCTTTTAATAAGATTTTATTGCTAAAAATGCATAAACGATTCATTCATAAACGATTCAAACATCACTTTCAGTCTCAAGTTTAAAGTATGGGAAAAAAACAAACGTTTTTTTTCTGACACCAGTACTGGTCATGACCAGCAAGTACATGTGATGTTTGCCAACATATTATTTTTTGTACATGTATAATATGCCAAATTCTATGTAAGCAATCATAGTTAAAGGTTTGTTTTCCATAAAGGGAACAAACACATCACCAACTCGCTCATTTCCTGCCGATAAGGGGATGTTGGTGAGCTGCTGTGGTTATATTGAAAAGACAGCGAAGGAAATAAAATCTACAGGTTCAGTGGCTTATAGATAGCTTTTGTAATATTCACCCATCGATGCATGTTGTAATAACCTTAGGCTGCTGTTGCTTCTAACACAAACCAGTAGAGATTGAGCTGAGGTTGCACTCAATGACCCAGATCTCAATCAAGCATAAAATCTCTTAAATGAGACCCTTAGACTACATCAAGACGTACATTATATATTCTCAGCAGTCATTTATAAGGACAATTATAGGGCAGGGGATTGTGGGAGGCCAGGGGGGTCCCTTGCAGCTTAGGATTGCTGATGTCTCAGACATGCTCTGACTCCCACATCCAATAATGAGAACACAGTAGCCACGTCTTTGTAGTGTTTTTCTCTTTTCCCAGCTCTGCAAAGACGGAGATGGAAAACCAAGATATAGCAAGTCATCCCATTAGGGTTTTTTTTTTTTTAAACCGTATCCATAACACGTATGCCCCAGCTTCATTATCAACTATCTAAAAGTATAGCTGTTACTGATTAAGGTGTGACAACTTAGACCCAGACTCTTTTATAAGTTTGGTTAGAGTCTAAATAGAAAGGACATTAGATGTAATGAAGCTTTCATTGCTGAAAGGCTCATAGGAATTCATGGCCAGTAGGCGAGTTACTCATTTGCGTTATTGTTTGTACTGTATTGAAAATTTAATCTTCTATCCTTCCATGGTTTATCATCTAATATTAACAATCCAGGCCTTAATCAGAGTTATTACTACAGAAAGAGCAGTCTCTGTGCGTATACATCAGAAAATGTAGATCCTTACCTCTGAAATTTTCAAAAGTCTGCCAATGGTATGTTCCATAAGACGAAAGCTCAAAAAGACAAAAGCAGAGCAAAACTGGTCATTGCTTTCCCGTCTGGGATTTCTCCCATTGAGCTAAGTGGCTCCATTTAACCCAGCCAGTCAGCGAACAGAAGAAGTTGTAAACGATGATATTTCTTTTATGTGCTGTTCTTGAATTGTAGTCTGCCTGTAGTTTTAGCAATGACATCGCAGGAAGTGAACACCATTCGGTCCACGCCTGCCACGCTTCCAGGTATTGAATTAACATGAACAGCCATCTCAATTGGCTCGGTAATTCCCTCTTCGCAGTTGAGGACAGATGGTTACATTACGTCGAACGGGACCATTACATGCGTCACAGACGGACATTAGCAATTGGGTAAAATTTAAAACTTCAATACACTCTCAATAGCCTTGTAAAAAAAAAAAACACAAAGTAGTTTTACCAGACTATGAATTAGCTGTAGTTGTTACAACCTTTCTGTTATCAGCTAAAACATTTGCTCTCTCTCTCATCCTCCAGTAGCCTGATTGAACAGGTTGGGGTATTCACAAATTGGCAAAATATAAGATTTATGAGTTTCTGATAAGCTGGAGGCATCAGTCACAGCCAGTGTAGTTACCATCTGATATTTCAGTACATCTTCAGTTGATTTGGGTCCAAAAATGTGGTAGATATTTTACCCTTGGTTTGAAATTTAATCTTCATCTGTTTGAATAGTTTTTTAAGCATTTATGTCATGCCGAAGGACAAAGCAGCATTAAACCGTTATAGTTCTGACACAACGGTGAATGACGTTTTCACCTCTTTCCTCAGACACATTCATGCCAGGCGAGGACGCACGATGGGATCGATGTCAATGGTGGTCGTAACGGGGCTTTATGTCACTGTTACGGCCTCTAAGCACAGCTCTGGTAATCAGAAATGCGCCGCACCTCATTTTGTGCAATAATGCGCTGTGCTGTATTGATTTTGGCTTTACGAAGCGCTGAAGTCATCTGCAGTCTGATAGCGCTTTCTGCAGTTTGTGTAGATTTTTTTCCTTGTTGGCGGATATAGTTAATTTATCTCACTGATCGGTGCAGAATTCAAAGCCTGATGGAGAACATGTGGTAATCTAGCCCGGGTGAAAGCACTTTCACAAAACATACATGAACCAAAAGCTGAAATCTCCTGATTACTTTTCAAGTAATCGCAAAGCGCCTGCAGAAACTTTTCTGCAGGGGATGTCTGCTTGCTCGAGCTTTATTTTCAGAAAGGGAGTGTGCCCTTTCTACAGTCAGAAGCATTCAAAGGGGTTAGATTTCTCAGTTTGAACTGTTTTCAATTACCGGGCAGACCTCGCACAGAGGAAAAGTGCTGCACTGTTAGAAATCTATGGAGGCAGCAGGCATAGCAAGGGGGAGATAGGCGGAATCGAGAGACAAAGGGGAAACAAAAAAGAAAAAGGAGACAGAGTCCAGGGAGAGTGCAGTCCCAGTGAAACAATTGGATTAGACGAAGAGAGAAAGAGAGCGGGGCAAGGCGCGTTTCATGAATAGTCAGTTCAGCTTCGACTGTGAAAGAGGCAGGCTGCGAAGATGAGCCGTCTCCTCTCCCTCGGCATGTACGAGGTCAGGCTGCTGGGGCCAAGCGCGGAGCACGTTCAATCGGCCGTTCATCGCCAAAGGGGTGGGACAACTCGCCAGGCTCTAATGGCTTTCGCAGCTGGGTCTCCCCCGGCGCCCTCTGTCATCAAGTTTCGCCCAACATCAAAAGGACACACCTTCCACTTGGCTACTCATGTCCCCCTCCTGCCCCCAGAGGAAATCAGACCCTCATAAAGGCCCCGGCTATCGTTTCGCCCCCAGATACGTGATGGTTTTCCCAGTGTGCTCTTCAACGTCTGCGTGTGTAAAGGAGGCATTCCCAGGAAACCTGAGAAAGTGTGTCTTTTGAGGCATAACAGCTGTCAAAGCAGGCAAGCCAGAGTTGATCAGTGACAGCAGGTTCTGTTGTTTAAGCAGAGCAAAGCGAACACTTGCCTAGAATTCAGCGCCAAATAGGTTACAGTACACAAAGCTCCTCTGTTTTTCGGGTTGTTTTTGCATCGGAGCAGTGTGGACGGTGAAATCAAGAATCTGTAATAGAAACTGGATTAATAATTGATTTTTCTGTATTTCCCAGATGAATTTCAGCATGCCATCTGCACATGTATGAGTTCTTAGTGACAGATCTAGTGTAAGGAGAGTAAAACCTGGTCGGAGCTCAGAGACACAGTGAATATATTTATAGTTTATTGTGGTGCAAGTATTAAAATCGCTATTTATATATTTTTTTTTAAAGTAAAGTAAAGTAGGTATAGTTGCTGTCTTAGCTGTAAATATTGAGCACAGATATGCAGGCCAGTGCTTTAAAATTAACATACTGTATCTGTGTTTGAAACTCCTACTTTGAAATAAACGAGGAAAGGGTTTTTGAGTTATTTGGTGAAGCAGGCTTGTAAAGACAGCAATTAGACTAACCAACAAGCGGTTGTGAAAGGCCTAAGAAGAAGGGGCCATTATTTTCAGCATAGCCAGTAGAGAAAAGAAACAGTAACAGGGTGATGGACTAGAAATAAACCATTTAATAGCATGGCTGTAAAACTCCCACTGGCTAACCGTTACCACTAAAGATGCTGAAGTTAGCAGCCTGCTAACTTGCCTCTCATTGGTGAAAGCAATTTTTCTTAAAGAATCTGAACTGCAGCTGTGAATCTGTAGTTCAAATATTGAATAATAAATATGCTAAAAATGTATGTTAGAACTGGATCTGATGATTCTACACTGAACAGGGATTCTTAGTTTGACTGATACTTCAGCTAGTGCGGTTCATGTTCTCACCACAGTGTGTGAAACGGAGCCAACCCTTTAAGAAAACCTGTTCACCTCCTCGCCAGTAGTGGTGCTACACCAAGAACCACTGAAGGAAACAACATGTAAACCTCAGAAGAAGACATGACTGCAACATTGTTTTTCACAAAATGTAAACAAAAATGGAGTTGTGTCAGACATTAGTGGTTGTAGGATTTCTCTTTTGTCTTTGGCAAAACACCATGAGTGATTTCTCTCGATAGCGCTAGACTCTCGTGTTTGTTTTGGTTGTATTTACCCAGAATACTCTATGCTATACTTTGCTTCCTGTTTTTGGTTGGAACCACACCAAACCACACCAGAGCTCGCTTTAATCAAAACGACACCTACGTTTTTAGTAGTATCAGCGTTTGCATCAGATTTTGATTATGCAAACAAATGTGACTTTTCGAACAAACTGGCCAGATTTTGATTAAAGCGGACTAAAAAGAGCTTGTGTGAATGCACCCTTAGATAAGCGTTCCATATTCAAAAATGAGCCAAAAATATCCATAAAACTACCTGTCTTAAAAAGTCTGAAAGTCTTAAAGATATCTGATGTATTGCCTTTTGCTAACCGGGCAGAAAAACAAAGAACCTCTTAGTCTTACAAATGTGACCTTTTGTACCTTTGAATAGAAAGACAGTATTCCTAAAAATATCACTCTAACACTCTAACGGCCTCTTCTTGCATCTCAGGACCACTGGGTTTGGCGGATGAGAGACAACTCTGTATTGCCGGGATTCCCCATGCTCATTAGCGTGTTCTGGAAGGGGCTGCCATCAAAGATAGACGCCGTCTACGAGAACAGCGAGGGCAAGTTCGTCTTTTTCAAAGGTGAGGCATCGTTCACTCACCAGCACCACTCATCTCTGCCTTCATCATGTAGCTCCTCACAGTCCCTCTCCAGTGGGGAGCTTTTCTCAGAAAGCTTTGATCCTAAACTTCGACGCAAATATTGTGTCTGTGTAATCCTGGTTTATGAGATCTCTCTCGTGTGTCGTTTAGCAACAGCGAGCTTTATCTCAAGATCTGTTTACATGGGTGTGTTGTGTTCGGGTTTTTTTTTTCTAAGCTCGTATACCCCTTGCTTCCAATATTCTGCAAGAATTTTCTATGAGCGCTTACATTTGCAAGAAGGAAGACGTTTTTATCCGCTCTCTCAAATCGCTACAAGACTTTATTGTAAATCTGGGAAAGATTAACAAATCGTTTAGCTTAGTTGGAATATTCCAACATAATTCTACACCTCTGATTGTCAATAATGCATATGCTCTGGTGTTGCTTGTGGAAATAAACTGTATATTCAGTGAAAATCATCAACCGTAGCTAAAAATTCCCCCATTTGGATTGCTCTAGGAAATTGCTGTTGATTCCAAGAAGCTTTACTGCAAGCTATGTTTTAATGATGCATGATTTGAGTGGTTTTTTGTGCTTGTGTGATTTTTTTTTTTTTTGACATATTTAAATGCAGACCAAGCAGTAAAAGAGCTTTGAAGCCAATTATGTCAAGAGCCAAGACGACACTTGAAAGAAACGTCAAACAAACTTGGCAGTCTGTGTATTTGCACACACTTCACAGGAGAAGAGAGGAAGGATACAAAGAAAGAAAGAAAGAAAGAAAGAAAGAAAGAAAGAAAGAAAGAAGGGTGGTGGTGTGATGCAAGGAGATGCAGGCAAGCCATTAAAGTTTGCTGGGATGCAAACGACAAATCCTCTCTCGGCGTAATTTCTATTTTCAACCCCAAACAATTCCTGGAAACGCAAGACTACGGCTCACGCTTGTGCTACAACCCCTGCAACTTGGATTTCACCACCTTTTCCTTCATACTGCGTACTATCCTGACTGGATGGATTTAGTACATACAAATTAACAGCATGCCATTTCTCATTTATACTCACGCAACACACAATCTTATTCTGTCCACATTTTGGAGAATTCAGAAAAAAAATACAAATAAAAAAGTAAAATGCAACTCTTAAGCCTCATAAATTCTCCCCAAAAACCCAGACTTCAATGGTGTCAGGGAAGTCTGGATTTCATTGAGATGTCCTTGTGCATTAAAAGCATCCCATTTCTATTTTTTTTCTGTCGTTCTTGATGTGATACAGTAGAAACAAGCCTTGCGGTTCAGTGGTGTAGGAAGAAGTGCACCTTTGCATACATATGCGTCTTGCTTTTGTAGCAGGCGCATCTTGATAACCGTCTAATTCATGGTTGCCATGGATTTTCTGGACATATTGAGAGACTCGGCAGAATAAGCATAAAAAAATCCTGAGCTATGCAGTACATTTATGTGACACTGCTGAAGAACAGTGACAAGTGCTATAACAATAACCCATATATATTACCTTATAACTATGCAGGCAGACTTAGATATCCCTAAATTGATTGCAAAATAAGAAACAGTGTGACTGAGGGCTGAGGAAACATCGTCTCGTCCCGCTTGTTACCAAACTTTCACACCCACTGCGAGGACTTTTCATTCCAACTTCTAAAATTGATGAGTTGAAGTAGTTTTATATCATTTATTCATAACCTGCTGAAAAGAAATGTTGCATTCGTGACTCTAATAAACTGCTATATAGTACACACATTACATTATAAATCCCCCAAAGTGGAGAGAGAGAACACCATCGGACGTACTTACTCCCCTTCATGTCTGCCAGGCCATATACCACTGTGAAGTAGTTTGTACGAAATAAACACTGTGGCACGTATTAGTCACAAAAAACTTAGCATTTGTTCACATCACTAAGGGCAGAGGCACATGTTGTGATCATGACCAAGCTTTAGCTGGCTAATAATCGCTAATAATAATAATCCTGAAAGCACCAAATCACAACTGGTGCTTCCTCAGTTGTTTTTTTTCCTACTTCCTCTACTTTGTTTCTTGTAAAGACTGATTGGAAACTGCTAAACTTTAGACAGCAGACATATTCAGAGTACTCTTCCCACTTACTTGCAGCCCTGTACAAATGACAGTTCTTTGCCGTTGGGACAAGAAGTGCTTTCTGATCCGTCTTAGCCGCTGTTATTCAGCAATATGTCGTATAGAGGTTGTGTTGGTAGTGACAACACGAGATAAGAAGGAGCCTTTTTTCTAACAGTAGAACATAAATGTATGTCAGCTTGGGGAATTAAACTTTAGCCAAAAACATTTCTACGTCCAGGAAATAAAAGTCCATCCTATGTGAATATTGAACGCAGATCTGATTAATTTTTTCCTTTCCCATATTTGACTTGACATCAATATTTTGGTAGGTTTGCCATACTGTTTCTATTTTTTGCCTCAGTTAAATAGTACATTGAGATTTTCCCCAGAAAACATCTTTGAACATCTCCGACTTCCTGTCTGCCTGTAGGCAATTGGTGAATAAATGTTTAATTATGTTTCCTTATAATAAACCCAATAAAAAAAAATGAGCTTTGTGGTTGTAATACGGCAAAACATGGAACGATTCAAGGAATTTTAATGACTGTAAGACATCTTCATTACGCATTGCACTCTCCATTCAAAGCTAATGTCAAGCAGGAGAAATTAGTCACTGGCTTGAGTCAACACAACATCATAGCAACCCTCACAACTTCGAAGACAAATCTCGACTTTACTGTGGCTGATTCAAGTCAGCTCCCATTTAAAAAAAATGTACCAAAACTAAGGAGGAAACTCATATTTCACGTTGAATTTATTGAGAGAGAGAAAAAGAATCTGGTATGTTTTGAGGAGGAGTGTTCGAATCAGCTTGAACTTATTGCTTTTGGGAGGTAAGTGGGGGGAGACTTCATTAATCTCGGGGTGTGGCGTGTTCGTGTCAGAGGAAGTGTGACCCACAATAAGCGTAGAACCGTATGAGAAAAACACAAAATGACAGGAATTTCCTTTCCAATAGGAGTCTATTCTTCCCCGTTAATATTCAAGCAACACCCTGTCCTACATCTCCTTGCATTTAAACCCTCTAAGAGCAAATTTAGTTTTTCCAGGATGAATCCACATTTTTGTAGTCTTTATAATAACAGTGAAAAGTTCTGAATATGACCAGGATTTTTTGCCTGACTTTCTGCATGTTTAGGTAAAAATGCTCAGGCCATTTTAATGCTGAGCTTGCAAGAGTTTAGGATGTCCACTAATCTCACTCAGTCACTGGTGTTTATTTAGAAACTAGCAAGGGATAAAGATGCAATAACCTCAGTTTGCACACTCATATTTGTCTTTTGAACACACATTTCTGCTTTCTTTGGCTAAGACGTGTTATGCCTTGAAATATTAATCAAACTGTAAAAACCACAAACAACTGCTCAGCTGTCAAAACGTGTGCGCTTCGACCTAATTACTCCTCAAGAAGCAGGGTGAAGTGATAAAACGTGGAGGGGAAACAAAATTCAAAAACATTCCATTTGGACTTCTCTTGACCTGAGATGAAACAAAACTGTGAGGAGAGAGACCAATAAATGTGTAAAGGTTTTCGATATTATCACATTTTTACTCCCAGTGTTGACAGGAATGTGCTTTTCTTTTTCTCTGGGAACATCCACCTCCCCCCACTACAGCCTCTTCCTGGCCCAGCCTTCAACTCCTCCAGTGATACAGAAATGCATTTCCTGGGGTCACACTGTGTCAAAAATGTGCTGCTTAACCCAATTACTTAACAGGAAGGAGGGCAAAGTGTGGTGGAAAGAGGTGTTCAACCAACAGGAATGACAGCATACTTAGTAGGATTGTGAAAGCAAAACTATTTTACTCAGGATTCACATCCTTGTGTGTATAATCCAGAGTAGCACCTGTTATAGATCGGGTAAAAATCCAGATCCAAAAGAGTAACTGAAAGCAGCAGATTATTGCTTAAATTTGCTATGAAGCTTTCCCTGCTCCTGGCTAATCTCCGCTGCTGCCCGTCTGCCTCGATTTAATTATTCATTCCTTCTGTTTGCTCCTGATACGCAGGAAAGCAGTTCTGGGTATATAAGGACACGAAGTTGGAGCCTGACTACCCAAGGGACATCACCCAGTTTAGCCACGGCATGCCGTCCCAGAGCATCGAGACGGCCGTGTGGTGGGAGGACGTGGCCAAGACCTATTTCTTCAAAGGAGACAGGTGGGGAACGTTGGGGAACGCAGAGAAAAAGATCAAGAATAGATGTGTTTGTAAAGACCGAGAATATTCAAAACCGGCTTTGAAATGCATTCGGATGGAATAACTCCTTAACCCAACATGTGTTAGGACAAGATTCCACCATCTGTTGTCAGTTTAAACTGTATATTTGCCAGCTTCTGCTTTGTCCTCCTGTGGCTCATCATTTGTTTCTGTTTAGGTACTGGCGCTACAACGAGGAGAAGAGAACCATGGACCCTGGCTATCCAAAGCCCATCTCAGTGTGGAAGGGGGTCCCCGCTTCACCACAGGGGGCCTTCGTCGACAAAGCCCATGGTACGATCTCTGTTATGCCCAATGCAGTTCAGTGGCAATAACAACACCAGTCATGTGCCAGGCGGCATCGATTCTGGTTGATCGCCGGCACATGGTGCATGGGAGCTAAACCAGGCTAGGATTGATTGAAATTTGCCCCAGTTACCCGCTGATTTTTAGCTGGTGGCACACTTCCATGTAACATCAGTAGAGCTAGACAGTGTTTGCACATGGCAAACAGTTTAACTTTATCCCACAAAAAGCCTGCCTTTGTTTGTTGATGGCGTCGAAGGGAAATCGTTTCATAATCGGCCCAAACTGCAGCGAGACCCAGTTGGAGCAGAGCTATGGAAAGTAGAAAGGACAAGATCCCCGCTGGGCACTGATTTGAGCCAACTGGCCCTCTTCAGCGGTGTGGAGGTGGAATGTCTTAACTCTCACTGAGCTCACCTATAGGCCTGTAAAATAACCTTAGGAAAAAGCTTTTGCCGCGGACGTTACGCCAGGTGGGTTTGGTGTGTGGCGTTGGCAGCGGCACAGTTGGAAAAAGCAGAGCAGGTGGTGTTGAAACCTCGGCCCATCTGCGGCGAGGATCTGCCGCCAGATCTTTGACCATGTGTGTGTGTGTCCTAGCGAGGTCATGTAGCAGGTATCTATCGGAGCGTGAAGGATGGATTTGTATCCAGCAGACATATCCGTGTGCGCGTTTTTGCTCGTCTTTGTGCCTGCGTCTGGCTGATTGCGGATACCGTGTGTCAAGGATCACGTTGACACAGTTGACCCAGATAGGCATAATGTCTATCCTGGAGCCATTGATAACATGAGTGAGGCAGTAGGCTTTCAGGGCTTGAGGGCATTGTTGACCTAGCTGTATTCCACAGTAGTTTTGACCAGATTACATCTTGTATGAATACCAAACAGCATTCATGTGAGATGCACTTGTGCAGCGGTATCTAAATCCAATCTTTGGTAGCTACTGTCCTCGAACAAAGTCATTTTTTTTTTTTAGAAAATATTTGAATCATCATTTTTTGTAAACAGAGATAAAAATTTCACAAATGAAAAACTGGCAGTTCTGTCAGGGAATCTGTCTATACCTTGCAGTTTTAATGTTTGTCTAACTTTAAGATGAACCTAATGATAAAACACTGAAATTCTCAGTTAATGGGATTTCATGAATAAAATAATGGCTTCATAAATATTTTAAAGACCTTCTGTTCAGTATAGAGCTATTGAGTTTAGGTATTTTTAGACCCAGTTTTTAAAAAATGAAATGAATGCTTAGCACCACTAGGAAGCTATGTTGTTAATTGTAATGATTTTAGTGACAAATGGTTAGCCAAGAATGGTTTTCTCAAAGTGTTTTCAAACTTTTTGCATCTAAGCTGAAGAATTTCACAGAAGGATCAAATGTTCCTCGGATCTCAAACTGTGTCAAAAAATCTTTGTTGAATGTAGAATTATTGAGTTCAGATTTTACCAGTATCTATTTTTTTTTTAGATTTTTATGGTAGAGGCCACAAAATTCAATGAAATGAATGAAACCCTTTAGTTATAGGAAACTGTGAAGCAAAACGTTAGCATTGTTAGTGGCTATTATCTAGCTAGTCAAGATTTACTCAAAGTGCTTGCCTGCCATTTTGGCAATACTTAAATTTTATACTGAGCATCCACTCTTGTAAAAATCAGTCCCTTGTTCTATGCTTTGCTTCGTACAGAGGGTCTGGACTCTTGCATATTGAGAAACGATTTGCTCGCTGGAAGCGTAGATTCAGCATTGCTAACTTTTGGCCGTGAAGTCAAACTGTAATCCACCAGTTTGACGGTATGAAGCTTGGTGTGTTATGAACATCCATCCTCCACTGTGAAGAGAAAAGTGCTGAACCAAATGAGTGTGGAAGTATGGCCAAAGTGGACTGAATGGCTTTGTTTACTTTGCCAAACTACAACTCTATAGACACAGACAGATCACAAAATCAGTTATTGTTTACAACTCCTCTTTTTGTTCGCTAGTTGGCCCAAAATTAGGTTGAATTTGCTCAACTGCTCAATTAGCTGAGCAGTTGTTTTGAAATTCAGACGGAAAAATCAAGCTCTATGGGAGGAATCCCAGACGGAGCATGGTAGGACAATGAGAGTCGGTGGAATTGCAGAGAAGCGCTGAACCAAACGAGACGGCTGAGAACGCAAAGTGAAACTGCTCTCCTTTATGCTAGGCTAGTTATTTACTAAGCTGCTTACTGTTGTTCTGTACTTGATGTCTGGTTTGATAAAAATGTACTTTATGTCTACCTTGTGTGCCAGACAATGACTGTCAGAGGTTGATTTGTGAAAAGTTTGGAGCTTCAGTTCCACTCAGGAAGTTTCAGCAGTTCAGCTGCCGTTTTAACAGGGTTACCGTGGTTAGCCTTGAATGTTGGACAGACATTGTGCTGGTTAAATGAGACATGTTTGATGTTATATCTCCAGCTCTTCCTCTTCTTTGCGCGTTTGATCATTTTGTCTCGCTCCAAAATGAATCTTTAAAAAGCTCACCCCATGCTTCTTCACTGCTTCACCAGGAACATCTCCATCTAACAAGCGATTAAATAAGCCCAGGCCTTTCCTTGCCTGAAATTTAGGCCATTTCTCCCCTCATCTTCCCCAAGAAATTGTGTGCATGAATAATAAATGACCAAGCAAAAAGTGTAAAGGAGGCCAGAGAGAATGAGAAGAACTTCAAGTTTCAGCCATGCTTTTGGACTCAGCTTTAATAAACAACAAACAAGCATTTTAGAGACTTCATTCAGTGTCAGCCCAAAACCCAGAACCTTTCATCAAATGTTGATGCGTAACAGTAGCAATGTTAAAGTCTTGAAACGTTCAACTCTGGATTATGCATTTTTTGATCACCAAAGGTAAAAAAGTAACATTTTATGCTGTGTCATGTGATTCCTCCTGAGGGTTCTGGCTTCAGATTGACTATGTATTAGCATTTATGACCAAAATAATTAAACCTGAGGGACAGTAAGGACCGCTTTACAAAGCAGGAGGGCTGAAAGACAGAAAACAAGGATAGAACAGTGCACAATGTGTTGGAAACTGTTTTAGCCGTAAGCTTTGTCAAGTCAAGAGTTTACCTTGGTTATAATTTATATATATATATATATATATATATATCAAGATTTTTCAGTTTGTAGTGATTCATCTGTCCTAACTCACAATCTTTGTCAGTGACTCAGGTGCATAGTTCATTAATGAACTAATTAACATTAATGAACTATGCACATAACTATGCAATATATATCTGAAGATTTTTCAGTTTGTAGTGATTCATCTGTCCTAACTCACAATCTTTGTCAGTGACTCAGGTGCATAGTTCATTAGTGAACTATAGTGAACTATAGTTCAATAGTGAACTATGCACATAACTATGCAAACAGGACTTGAGGGTGTGGAGACGGAATTATCCTGAGCTGCTATTAGCCATTATTTACTCAACTGTTTATAAAATTTACATTAGAAAAACAAACAGCAGAAAATAAAATGGCCAGATGAACATTTTATTTTAATTCAAACATTTTCTCACAAATTATTAATCTCAAAAATCCACCTCAAAGCCTAATACCCTCTTAGATTTAAAAAGTTGTCAATATGAGTAACAATCACGTACAACACACAAGTACCCCAAAACACACACATGAATGTTGGTGAAATCATCAGTTGATCCCAAAAAATGTTAAAAACAAAGAATAATAACAAAAGAAAAACAATGAGCGCTGCACGCCTAGCATTAAAAGACAAAACAGACTGTTAATAGGTACAAAGAGGAGGAAGTCTTCCAGGGCGCAGCAGGAAAGCGAGATGTGGTTTTTATTGGGCTGAGGGAGGAATGCAATTAACGGAGTCAGTAAAATAAAGTACATTCAAAGCTTTGGCACTGAGGCAACAACAGAACATGGAGTCATGAACAACGTCAGCACAAGAAACAACAGAAACGCTTAATATCAAAGAACGTCATCCCAAAATGAACGCTGAATTATTAGAAACAGAATACCTCAAGTTGACACTTGTTTTTGTGTTCAATACTTTGTTTTTAAAAACTGCTTCCCACCGTGGGCTTAAGAAATGAGCAGCACATTTTGGCCGATCTACAAGGTACAAAAACAAGATTCTGAACGGGAAAAAAAAACTAGACCAGCTTCTAGCGCCACCTTCTGGAGGATGTTAAAGGCCTTCAGTTTCATCTCTTAATGGACGTGGAGGGTTTGTGTTAAAAACAAGCCAAAAAAGGGACAAGAAAAGTCAATATATGCATCATGTGCACCAACAGAACTGCTAGAGATCGGAATCGGCCCGATTTTCCATTAATCAGTGACCAAAAAAATAAAAACATAACTGCATCAAAAACAGGAAGTCCCGCCATTTTCAGTCTGTAAAGGCATCAACAATCAACGTTTACTTTGACGCATTTTGCATTGAACTGAATACAATTCAGATAAAGGTTAAAGGTCAGGTGCTTAATTGGACATAATCTTGTATTTCCTTCATGTGCACGTACAGACGTGTTTTTGTTGTTTTTGTTTACAATCCTTAGAAAACGAAAACAGGACAAATAGTCTGAATCGAACTTTTTCTTCCATGAATATGTCCAATGAAAACAAAACGCTGCAAAAACACAAAATCCTACCAAGTATTTCTGCTCTAGTTTCCACTACGACCACGTCAGCGCTTCGAGGGTCGTGTCCCTCAGCACTGGCTCAGCGTACCGAGCCCACTGACGATGACCCGTCAGGGTCAGAACGAACCACAGCAGCGGTGGGTCTCATCGGGGACGACAACGAACGGGCGAAACATCTGGTGGACCGGTGCGATGCAAACCATCTAATCCCGAATGTCAACAAAAGAAACTGTTGTTGACTCAGGGAAAATCGTCCAAGTCACACCACACACCCGTCCTCGTCAGCGACGCTGCAGTGGAGCAGGTCGGTGACACTTTGACCTGGTGCCGCCACAGCCGGTGAAGAAAGCTCGGCAACGTCTGCACTTTTCATGTTGGATGAGAAAAGGCCTGTCGCGATAAGCAGTAAGTCAATTAATCGCACGATGAATAAAAATGATCGCCCTCATTTTAATTATCGGCGTTATCGTTGCTTCTTTTGGTTCTGTTGATGTCGCTGGAAGGAAAAAGGCTCAACTCTCCACCGACCCGTCCCTTCATTTCCTTAGCGTAAGGGAGGAGTGAACTATTGCAGTCGGATATGCCTGTTTTTATCCAAATCTAATGATTACTGAAGGCCAATATGGCATACAGACTTCATACTCTGTACCCTTTTGGTTGAATGTACGTTTTATATCCGCTTTAGTTTTATGTTGTGTTTAGTTTTTATTCAACTGCATTTTCTAATTTTGCTTTTGGTTGTTTTGCTTATCAGTTCCAGTGTTGTGTTTTTTTTTGTTTTTTTTTGGCAGGATGTGCTTGCATTATTACCATTGCATCAGTTTAAAATGGTCTTCAAGCAACATTATCGTTTATCGCAATAATTTTTTAGACAATTTATCGCTCAGCAAAATTAGTTATCGTGACAGGCCCAGTGGAGAAGAGCAAACCTCCTCGCCACTTCCTACAGAGGGGCAATGGAGAGCGTACTGACCAGCAGCGTCTCCGTCTGATCTGGAGCATCTAACACCTCTGACTGGCAGCGAGTGGACGCTGAGTCATCGGCACCGATCGTCCTGGACGGCGCTGGCAGTCGCCGTCTGTCCAGGGTTCGGTCGATTATATGGTTTGTTCTCGCTGCGGCCTAAAAGCTTCAGATGCAGAACCAGACTCCACAACAGCTCCGTCCCTCATAAGACTACTAAACTGCCATTAGTTTAAACTTTTATTATACATATTTACATTAATACTTTTATTATTACTTATGTATTGGAGACTTGCAACGAATTTCTTTCAATTTGTACATTTTTAAACATACAATTGAATGACAATAAATTCTGTTTATGTCTGATACACTTCAACTAAGACAAGTCTTAAAAACCTTTTATCAACATCTAAGAGATTGTTTTAAGTAAATCATTTCTTGATATTGATTCACTCATAATATTGGAAAACAAATTTATTGTTGTAAGTGCCAGTGGAAATATTATTTTAATCGATATTAAGGAATTATTTACATAAACAAGCTCCTATCTTGCTGAAAGGCTACTATTTTCTGTCTTGTTTCAAGTCTACTGTGGTGTTTGCACTAAAAACTAGACCAAAAATACTTGATAAGATGTGTTTTCGCAGTGAAACGCATCAGAATCTGTCAAAATCTGAATCAGCAAGATCACAAAGAAAACTTCAGTTTCAGATGACAAAATCCAGATCGGTGCATCTGGATTTTGTCTGTATTGGCTTCCAATTCTCACTCAGAAGACAGAAATAACTTCTTTTAAGGAAATAATAATAATAGTAAAAGCACAATAAAAGAGATGACGACGTTAGAAGCAAAAATGGAGAAGCTGCTGAAAACCTAGCCTAGCGAACGGACAGAAGGTTAAAACACATGATCTATGACTCAACGACTACAGCCAACGTTGTGGTCAGACCGGACCGGACCGGACCGGACATCAAGCCTGCTCGCTGATGTCATAGCTAGCTTCCTGAGCCAGGACAGTTTCTCCCGCTTCCTCCCCGCGTATCGACTCCGCCGCCGTCTGCTCCTGTTCGCCTTCGCTAGCTGCCTTGGAGTCGTTGAGCTGCGCGTCTCCTCTGGTGGAGCCTTTCGGGCGGCCCCGCTTCTTCCGGGGGGCGCCGTCGTCTCTGCTCGGGTTAGCCGCTGGGCGGCCTCTTTTCCTCGGCGTTCCGTCGCACGGGGAGGAAGGAGACGTTAGGCTCTTTCGTAAGTGAGCGCCTTTCTTGGACTTGCGCGGCCGACCGCGACCTCTCCGAGGCGTCGTTGACGCTTCCTCCTCGACTCGGGGGTATTTCCGCGGTCTTCCCAGGGGTTTCCACACTTTGGGCTTCTTCAGCTCCTCCGCAGAGGGCAGAGGGTACTTCCGTGGTCTTCCCTGCTTCCTACGCGCTTTAAATGGAGACGGATTATTCTTCGTAGAGCCTTTTGGTCGGCCTCTTCCTCTCTTCACCGGCTGGGAGTCATCCAGGTTCTTCCTCGGTCTTCCTCTTCCTCTGTGAGATTTCTTTGAGGCGGTTTTGGGAACGCCACCGCTGTACTTCACCACAGGTTTCCTGGGTCGACTTGTTGACATATTCAGTGATTTCTCGGCTGTGTGCGTTTCCGCATCCCAGTCACTATGCTCCCTCTCCACCCTCGATTTCTTATTGGGAGATCCTTTTGGTCGGCCTCTTTTCCGAGGAGTTACGGAGCTGCCTTCGTCTACGTCAGATTTCCGCTTTAAAGGGGCTTTTGGACGCCCTCTTTTGCGCGGACTCGCGCCGCCGTTCACTAAGCCTTCAGCGGCGGGTTTCTTGCCAGACCCCTGCGGTCGTCCTCTTTTCTTTGGAGATTGTTCTGTATTGTCGCTACTTTTCTGTTTCGTGGACCCTTTCTGCCTCCCTCTGCCCTTGCGGGCTGTAACCGGGGTCTCTGCGTTTTCTTCTCCAGGCTCCCGCGGCTCCTTGGGTTGAGGCGTGTTGTTTGAATCACCTGAATCCTGAATCAGGTTTTCTGCAAAAAGCGGTTTATTCTTGGAGCTTTTTGGCCTCCCTCGCCCTCTTTTGACCGGAGTTTTATTCACCACGTCGGCCTCCCCTTCACTGCTAGCGGGGTCTTCTTGCTCCGTCTTGGTCATTACCACTTCCTCTTCCATCCTGCTTCCTGAAGCTCAGGCCTGCGCCGTCAGTCTACTCCTGTAAACCGACACAAGATCCAATCCAAACAACAACAGGTTAATGCTTGTTTCAGCTCCAATTATTAAAGCAGTTGAATACTCTATAAATTATTCTGACGATTAATCAGATAAAAATGACATTCTGCAGATTTTTCATTTAACCAAATACATTTTTTGAACATTAGAAATACATTAATATTGCAAATACAGAATTAAATTCAGTTTTTTAAATTAAGAAAATATCTATATTTTTGCCAAAAATTACATAACATTTGTGTGTTTGGGTCACAAATTATGAAAAACCCTTTGGTGAACCACTGTACTAATAAATTTACTATAAATTATTTACTCCTGTTATTTAATAGGATTGTGTCATTAAATTAAAAATATTTTGGTTTTACACTCTGTTTTTTGTTGCTTTAAAATAGTGAACACTGTTAAAAGTTCCAAATTGTAATAAACACTTTATTTACGTCATAAAGAAAATACAATAGGAAATGATAAATACCCACTTCTATTTAAATGTTTTAATCATGTATTAAATACAGGAATAAATTAGATAATGCGAATTTTAAGTCTTTTTAAGTTAAAATAAATTCTTCTAGTATCTAAGTTGTATTTATTTAATTTAGTTCAAAGTCCATGTGCTGAATTACACCATGAAATAATTCACTTTCACAGAAACTCAACCCAATATTTGCAAAGGACCAGTAAACTCTACTGAAATAATGACACACACTCACACACACACACACAAAAAACTTTTGTTTTTTTTAAAGCCCTTTATGAATGAACTTAAACTGGTGTCTTCCTGAAAATAAAAACATTTTATTTGTAAACCTATCAAAAGTATTAAACATATTTTAAAAATTAATAATATTTCTAATACTGAGATATTACATAAATTAAAACTTGAATGATTTTCAACAAATAAGTCAATTTAATTCATATATTTCTAATTAAATTTAACACACATTCATATTTTAAAAACATATTTACTGATCTAATTTTGGCACCTCTGGCACTCCATAAGTAACTTATAAGTAGCATAGTAAATTTATTGCGTTGACTTTTATTCCAGTCAGAAGAACGAGTAAAAGGCGCCCTCTACCGGCAGAACTCCACTTTTGGACCTCTAACTAGGAAGCCAAGTTCGGGTTGCTTCTCAAAAGGCTCCGTCTAGTTCTTGGATTACAATCTCATAACGGCGGGAAAATGCACAGGCAAATCAATACAATGCAGTCAACACCACATAATGCGTGTTGTCTTAATGTTCATTTCCAGTATGCACAATAATAAATAAAAATATGTGCAACATGCGCTAGAGAGCCCTTAAGACACGGCGCATTTTTAATCAGAGTATTTATTTAAAATTAGAGCCGTAATAAAAGCTTTGACCACAGTCTAGATTATTTTCCAGGTATTAGCCAGCTTCAGAAATCTACCGCTGTAGATAGAGATGTAAAGGCGATCAAAGGCTGCAAACACCAGAGTGCATTTCTCACCTTAGACTCAACCCCTGTGAGATTTCAGGTAAATTTTTCGGTAAATATTAATTCAGGAGACATACCGTAAACTGAAAATGCGTGTTTATTGTTGCTGTGATGGCTTCTTCTTCTTCTTGAAATTCATTGACGGTTGGCAAAAGACGTTAGGTGAGCATTACCGCCACCAACCGGAAAGGAGTGTGGAGCGCATGACATAAAATAAAATAAACCAAAACAAAGCAAAAAAAAAAAAAACTATATCCTACTATAAAACGTACAATGTTTTTTAAAAAAACAAATCTAGTCTGATATCTTCTGCTTCCTGAACACTTTTGCAGTAAATCAATAATGTAAAATTTCATTTTCATATTACTAAGGTTCCTAATTGACTTGTTTCTCTGAATCCGGTAATTCCTGCAATGCAAAATAACATGTTCTATTGTTTCATCTTCCCCACAGCCACATTTCCCTGCCTGATGTTTCCCTATCAAAAGTGCTCTGGTCCCTCATGTCTGGGGGACTCTGAAGGAAACAAGAGCTCTGAATCGTTAGTTCCTAACCGAGTGCTCGAATGTTGTTGCTAGCGTTGAAATAAGATTCGCACACATTAAACCCTGCTTTATGTAGATAAAATAAAATAGAAACACTATATAGATTGGAAAAAACAAAATGAGAGAAAAATACATAAATAGCAATACCAGGTAATTATTATATTATATCAAAACTTTATCCCTAAAAGAGTCTGGTATTTACCTTGTACACTTCTGTTGAAAAATAAAACACATCTATAAAAGCGGGTGCGTAGAATAATGTATCTAAGCGATAAATGAATTACATGAGTAAGGAAGAGGATTGGGATCTCTGAAAAAAATAAAAAAATATTTATCTTTTTTGCCCCAATAGTCTAATTCTATTTCATAAATGTGCACACTCCTTAATAAATACTTTGTTGAAGTATTTTCTGATTCAGTTTCAGTAATAAGTGTTCTTTACTTCACACCTACCGTCAATTACATTTTTTTAGTTTATATTAGCTTTATTTATGTGAAACTTACAACATTGCAAAATAAAAGTAAACAAAATAAAACGAAATTTTACAAACCAATAATTTGCAATAAAAGGAACAGGATGAAGTCACGTCATATTCTTACCTCTTTAATCTTACTAGTCTGAAATAAAGCTGTCCTGACTTTTCTTTGTTTGCATTGTTTAGTTACAATGTAGCTGCAGAGAGGTTGCAAAGGATCAGAAGAATCTTACCGTACAAAGGTATCAGTCAGAAGAAGGGTAAATAAAAAAGTTCCACAGTCCACTCTTTGAGTTCATTGATGTTTACAGTCATTATTCTCTTTTACAAAACCATTTAAAGTTATGGCTACATCATATCAGTTAATCAAAGTCTGGACTTTGACTGGACCATTCAGGATATTTACTCAGACCAAAACTTCAGGTGTTAAACCCACATTTGTTGCCTGATATACAGAGAAGTTCGAACTTGATTTTTAATTTTTAATTTGATGACGATGAAATGTTTAATTTAGTTTTCACCAAAAGTGCTGCTGATCTTTATGTCCAGAACCTGCTAACAGATTTTGTTGGTTCTTTTAAAGTCAAAAGACAAAAATACAAAGTTTTTAGCCACTACAGTCTTCCATGATCAACAGATTATTAAATTTTAGAAAAATTTGCCCCAAACTTTGATCCTGGAGAGGTCTGGAGCTTCAAGTGCCAGAAATGTGGCATTAGGTTGGTGTAATATCTAATAAGATTTTTATTTCTAAAGTCTTAATAACATTCTGGACATTTGAGTCCAAAAAAATTAACTTTTACCTTCTTAAACAGCAATCAAACAATATATTCAAACAATGTAGAAACACAACTCTGAAACTGGCTTCTGGCTTTGCTGAAGGGCTGTTTCAGTTTTTCTTTTAAATATATGGACTAAAATAAACCACTGCTGGTTAAAACATGCAGCACTTGGCATAACGCTTCAGTAAAAGCTGATTCTTTAGTGGACGGTTTGTAAACATCGGTTCCTTTATGCCAGCAATAAAAAAAACAAACAGCTTTAGGATTTTATTTGCCACTTGAACCAGTTCAACCTGATTCTAAGGTTGTTTAGTCAAATAATGTAGTGAAATTCCACTTTTTTGTTTTTTGTTTGAGCATGGATTCAGCTAGTACCTCAAGATAAACAAACAAAAAAATAGATGAACAATTCAATTTCAAAAACCCTTTATTTATACCAAACATACATCCAAAGAGTTGAATGTATGCGGCATACATTCAACTCAACCGTCAACAGTCCTGGGATTCACAAATACGGACGAGGCGCAGGTCCAGGGAGCGCCGAGACGCGTTTGATAGAGGTGATGCTGCAGGCAGGAAGGATCTCCAGCAGCAGTCAGTCTTGCAGTTAATCTGAAGAAGCCTCTGACTGAAGTCGATTGCTGTGTGACAGTATTATAACATGCTAACAACTCAGCAGTAGAAATATTCCACAGCAGCATGTTCTGGTGGCTAATCCACCTCATTTGCTTTTACTGCTCCTCTTTACATCTCTGTTTTAATTCCCTAATTTAATTCACTGTTACACCATTTCAACTTTTAACATCTTATGCTGTTGGAATATTTAAAAAGTGCAGCATTTGTTTGATATAAATTAAGGTTACATAAATACAGGTCTTCTCAAAATAATAATAAAAAAACATAAGTTTATGTTCATAACATAATTGAAATAAAGATATAATCAAACATTTAATGGATTTCATTTTTAAAAGTGGAACCAAATTTAAAGAACCTGACTTAAATTATTTTGGTGTAACCTGTCTCATAAAATACTATGAATTATAATAGTTTATAGCTTAATAGAATATAAATATATTTATTGGCAGCAAATAGACTCACACAAAGAATATAGAATACATATAAAAACAGAAAAAAGATAAAAAATACTGCACAATACGGACAAAATTTCAACATGAATATTAGATGACACCAGCAAGCTTGTTTTAGACACTTTATTCATCTAAAATGACTGGATGAATTCAGCATGTCGTCATAAACTTCTACAATCCGAATCTCTCTTCACACAGTTTGTAATTTTAGCTGAGCTTATCCCACGTTTGTCCTTCCCGTCTTCACCGAGGAATCCTGTCGGCCGAGACGAGAAGGCCAGAAAAAAGATGGCAAACAACAAGAGGCAGACAGATTATGTTGCACATGGAGGCTGGATAAGGGGGAGGAGAATGAGGTAATGTCAGGGTCAGCAGGAAGAATCTAAGACAAAGAAAAAAGAAATATGCAAATGTGTTAATATGTGAGACAAATAGAGAGAGAGAGAAAGAGAGAGAGAGAGAGAGAAGCTGTCAGTGTGAGACAAGAGAGGCTGAGAGACAATGACAGACGTGGCCGGAGGAAAGGGAAAGGAGCGTTTGAGAGCGACAACCCCTGAGAGACGGCGCGCTGAACCCGCTGCCCCGTCTCACCCCGCCGCCTCCTCCCAGCCTGTGTGCTTTACCATGGTTACCAGACAGGGCTCCCAATGCAGCCAGTTAATGTGTTTTTCAGCAGCGAGTGCGAGCTGGGTACTAATGTGTCTCAGTCTGTCTCCTGCACAATCAATGTCAACCGTCCTGGGATGCACAAATACGCACGAGGCGCAGAGCCAGGGAGCGCCGAGACGCGCCGGCTGGGTGTCGGGCCAAGAGCCGCAGAGCCCACCTCGAGGTTCTGATGCAGGGCGTTTTCCACGGCGGCACATTGGGGACGTTGTAGATGGAGGAAAAAGAGTTGGAAATGTATGTCAAGAAACTCAGAAATTATGAGATTAAAAAAGTGAACATTTCTGAGTCTGAAAAGTCAAAAATGTTGCAAGAAAAAACACAGAAAGTTTGACATTAATCTAGTCGTCATTAATCTAAAAAGCCTTCTACAAAAACATAAAAATTTATGAGTTTGATAAATTTAAAATTTTTGTGAAAAAAAAAAAAAAAAAAACTCAGAAAATTTTAGATTAATCTCAGAATTTTTTTTAGGAAAATTCAGAAATATTTGAAAATTTTCTAGAAAAAAACTTGGAAATTTCTGAGTCTGAAAAGTCAAAGATTTGTGGAAAAAAACTCAGAAATTTTTAGATTAATCTACACACTTTTCTAGAAAACCAGGTCATTTCAGAGTTTGAAAAACTGAAAATGTTCTAGAAAAAACAAACATTTTCCACAAAAAATTTGGACATTTCTGAGTTTGAAAAAGTAAAAAATGTTGCTAGAAAAAACACAGAAATTTTGAGATTAATCTAAAAAGAAAAATATCTGAGTTTGAAAAATAGACAACTTTTGTGAAAAAAAACTCAGAAAATTTTAGATGAATCTCAGAATATTTTAAGAAAAATTCAGAAATTTCTGATCTCCAATATTTGAAGATTTGCAAGAGAAAATGCACAAACTTTCTAGAAAAATCTTGGAAATTTCTGAATTTGAAAAGTCAAAAATTTGTGAGAAAAAAACTCAGAAATGTTTTGATTAATCCAAACACCTTTCTAGAAATCCAGGTAATTTCAGAGTTTGAAAAGTTGAAAATGTTCTAGAAAAAACAAACATTTTCCATTAAAAATATGGACATTTCTGAGTTTGAAAAAATCAAACATTTGCTAGAAAAAACTCAAAGATTTTAAGATGAATCTCAAGAATTTTGGAGTTTGAAGTCAGAAATTTTCTGCTTGAAAGAAACTGTTAACGACTAAACCAGATGCAAATCATTCAGCTTTTATGCCTTGAAAAGATGTTCACGACCCTTGAACTTTGTCTCATTTTGTCTCATAACTACCACAGACTAATATGTAAGTTTATGTGCTAAACCAACACAAAGTGATGTAAAATCCAGAAGTGTACGGAAAAGGATGTGTGGTTTTCAACCCTTTGTAAGAGAGAAAAGGTTAAAAAAAACTTGGTTTGTATCTGTAGTTTTAACTCCAGATGTTTTGGAGTTTGTCTTCACTAACTAGAAATTTATTTTCTTTCCAAGTAGCAGAAACTCAGTCGAATTGGATCTAAAGCATCTTTGCACATCAATTTCAACATCTTTTGTTGCAGTATTAAAATCCCACACCGAAATAAAAAGTTGCATTAATCGACTGTCTAACGTCAAAATAAGGATATTTGAATTTCCCAAATTCACTGACAGCAGAGTTATTGGTGTATCTACACAATAATTACTATAGAATAAAAGTAAGAAAAGCACATTTTTATTTCCACCTTACTGTTTGAAGTTGATGCCTGGAAATGTCAGCCAATGTCTTTAAAACATTAGATTCAATAAATTTAACCACAACCAAATAAAGACAAAACTTTAAATTACATTTTATTTACGAATGCGTGTTAAAAACTACATTAATCAAATCAGAAACAAATCAAAAGATAACCAAACAGGTATAAACTTACATAAAACTTAACAGAAAAAGTTAATGAAATAAAATAACATAAAAAGACATGAATTGTTGGAAATGGGAAATAAAATAGAGTATTATGTGCGTTTATTTGAAGAAGTCAGGAATTTTCAGAGCAATCATACGAAAGTTTTAATAAAGTGGAAATGTGACAATTAATATATCAATAACAAAAGTTTATCTCAAAACCTTCTGGAGAACGTCAGATTATTTTCATCGCTGTACTATTTCACTCCAAAACAAAAACAGCATAAGGCTTTTCCCAAGCCGTGGTTTTACTAAAGATTAATAATAATATGAATGAATGAATGAATCCTGCGTGGCTGAAAACACCGGGGTCACAAACCTTGGCTGTCTTTTTATTGAAGCGTGGGGCGACGCAGCGCACAAAGCCAGCCAAAAGCTACTGTCCCCTTCAAAATAAAACGTCCTTCGTCTCTGGTTTCCATGATGACTGAAAACGTTTCCTAAAGATTCAGCATCTGTCAGGTTGTCTGTCAACATTTTAAAAATATATTCTGAGAAAAAGGATTTAAAATGTTTAATTCTGCTGGTAGCAAATGCATGAAACGTTGTTCCCAAGGACCTCACCTGTGACCTTTTACATCATCACAGGTTAAGGGTCTCAGGGACAATGAAGCACACCGGTGCGACCCACCAAATTCAAGTCTTAACACTTAACTTTCACACTTATGACGCTTTAAATGCTAACTGCATCCTGCAGGATGAGAAAAACAAGGTCTAAAATAAGAAACAGTTCCTACGTCACAGAAGCTGGGTTGCCGTTTGTCATAGACGCTCTGCAGAACCTGGACCGGATCCCATCCTGCGGAGACAGACGCACTCAGTTAAAGTTCGGTTTGTTGCAGAAATATCAGTGCCAGTGGATCTACTCAGATGTTCTTCATTTTTAATCCCTTTTTATCGTCTGTTTCAGTGGCATAGCCAACGCCTTTCATTCAGTGCAGATCTGTGGGGTAAAACAGTCAAAGAAAGCGCCCCCTGCTGGCAGACACGTGCTTGAGCGTTTGAGGTAAGCTGAAGATACAAATGGAGATCCGTAGTTTTTATCTGCAAGTTGGACGAATTAAAGAAAGTAAATTAAGTCAAGATGAAATGTGCATGTTTTTGTAAATATTATCGCCTGTACTTCACCGACAGCCACACAGCGTTGCCTTCTTATATTCCTACAGGCCTTATGATCTCATAGGATTATGTAATCACTCCCCCATGACAAAGATGTTCAGCCCTGAACATTTTCTGCAGACAAAACACACGGCACACACATGGGGGCTCAAATAACACCGGTCCGTCCAGAGGACACCTGTATCACGTCCTGAGCTCTGGGCGTTTGTCTCCGGCCGGGCGCAAAACATGCAGACAAACATGCGACTTGTCCGAAGGGACGTGTAGCGTTCGGTCTGTTATGAATTTACGCTGCGTCTCTTTGTTGTCTCTTTGTCTCTGCTGCACTGAGACGCCCTCCTCTGCCCCAGTTTTATGAGTTCCTCTGCTGTCCTCGCAGGCACAGGAGACAAAGACAGGAGGACGTCAGAGAAACATCCACACGTGGAAACGCTGAATCAGACAGAATGGACATGGAGACGGATGATGGAGGGCGGACGCGGTCAGTCGGATTGATCGCCTCAGTTTGTTAAGCGGCCCGATAAGTTATTCTGGACTCACCATTTGCTTTTGCCTGCTGTTCCTGACATGAAAACACACAAAGACACACGTTTACACTCAGGTCCGCACACAACACACTGTTACGATCAGTTATTAATCCACGGGAGAAACAGGAAAAACGACATTTATCCATCTCTTAGGGAAGAAAGCGTTTCATAAAACCTATCCTGCCCCGTCTCCACAGTCTTCTCTGAGCGCAGCGCGGCGGCGAATGGGAAAAAAGCTTCTTTTTTTCCCCTTCTCACTACCCCTCCATCCCTCACTCTCCTCTTTTTCTTTTTTTGTCTCTTCTTCTATCCCTCTCTCTCAGCCGCTGTCCCTGGCTCTGGTGTGTGCCTGTCTCCCTCTGCCAAGTCACATCACTAATTCTCCAGGCGATTAGCGTCCGAACAGTCGATGCCTACGACGCAGGTACACACACACACACACACACACACACGCATGCAGACAGTTGCATTGATTCCATTATCTGGTGCTCTAACGGCACCCACACTTCCACCAACCCCCAACAACCATCACCCTCTCCTTTCATAAATCTGTGTCACCTGCATACAACACACACAAACACAGAGTTACTTATGCAAGCATGCAGCATCTCCAGCTATTGCTCTTTCTCCTTCCTTTACACCCTCCATCACCCTGTCCCCGCCTCCTTCCCCTCCGTCTCACTCACTCTCTGAACCCCCTTTTTACTTTTTTCTCCAAGGCGTGACGTCCCGTCTCGCCAAGAGAAAAAAAAAAAAAGCGACATTCACATGACGGCATGTGTCTCCATGCGTTCTTGTGTGTGTGTGTGTGTGTCTTTGGGCGATACGATGCTCCAGCATCTGGAGGAGAGAGTTTGTCAGGAAGGGGGTTTGCACGCTGGTTCCTGCATCTCAAAGGGAGCGGAGTGTGTGTGCGAAAGAGGCAGCAGAGAGTCACGAAAAGCTGTGCGAGGATGAAAGCCAAAGGTGATTAACCTCCCGGCCGTTTCTGACCACAGCAGCACAAACAGTCTGCAGTTTATGTCAGCACACAACGCATCCACAGAGCTTTAATTTGGCAGAAAATATGCCAAATTCCTCAGCTTAAAGTCCCAGCTTAAAATAAAATAAGAGTGAATATAATGGAGGGTAATATAAATACACAATTTCCACCAAATGAATCCGGCTGCCTGTTCAGAAACAGCAGGTGTAAAGTGGGTCTGATGTAAAGGCTGAATTTCCCCTGGAGTTGGAAACCTGCCGGGGAGTTGCTTCTTTGTGCAGTGCTCAGCAGAGATCGCTGATATGTGCTTTTTTTTTTTTTTTTTCCATCCCTTCCTCGCTGGAGCGCTGCAACGCAATGCGGATACTGGGTGTCTGAGCCACTAGCCAGACACACTGGGGGACAGGGGAGGGGAAGGAGGCGGAGGCAGGGAGGCAAGTTCAGCCTCATGCTTCAGGAGACACTGACACTAATGTCTGCTCGTTTAATCAGACATTTGTTTCCTTTTTTAGGTTTTCTGATTCAAAACACGTCCTTAAGGTTTCGCTTAGAGTTGAGAAGAAGGCCTGTTGCAATAAATCAATCGCACGATAAATAAAAAACAAGTTCAATCATTTCCAATTGCATATTGTTTTTTTTTCTCTCTTTCTACCAAAAACTGGATGGGAAAAATCTTCAATCTGGTTCTTTGGTCTCAACCAAACCTTCTTTGGAAGGACAATTTTGTTACAGAGACTTCATTTTTAATTTTATTTATTCATTCTGTTGTTGTATTTGTTTATTTTGGATATTTAAAATGTCTTTGAGAATGAGCTCTTGCAGTTACCATAATGTAACAATATTACAATATTAGCATTTATCGCAATAAATTCTTGAACAATTCATTGTCTAGCAGAATTAGTTAATGTGACAGAGCTACTGAGCAAAAAATAAAAAGTAGTTTCAATCAAAAGAGCAGAAATGAAATGACCATCAGGGAAAACTTGTAATTTTCAATAGATATCTACCGCAGGAATTTTAAAAACAGAAGAACCACTTCGCTTCTATTTTTAGGTTTTGAAAAAGAAAAAGAAGCAAGTAGTGAATGAATATCTAAAAACATTCCTATTACTTTCAGTCTCATTCTGTTGTGAAAATTCAGACAAAATGTAACGTCATTTTCATTAACGTCACTCTTAGAGTGACTTTAATGAAACAAAGCCGTTATCGACAGATGGCTCTTCATCCCGTTAGACTGCACCAAATAACTAATCAAAGACACTGCAGGGCGAGGTGCCTGTACTGAAAACTGGATTATCGCGATCTCGAAAGCTAATCAAACCTAATCTAGATTTATTAGATTTACAGTCAGCGCTGAAACTGTTTTGTTGTTTGTGTTTGTGCAAATATAATTACTGACTTGAAAGCGAATTAGAATAATTTGAAACCTAATAATAGCTGCGATGTGTGTGGCGCAGACTGTCAGTTCGTCTGTTTCACTGTTTGCATAGCAGATATGCTCCTTTTCTGTATAAAGACGTCAGGAAACAAATTTACAGTAGGTTTAGTTTAAATTTAACCCGGGAATTACCTTAATCTGTGCCTATTGAGATTGATTTCTCTCTGGGTTCAGCAAAAAGTCATTTATTTTATAACTTTCTGCCCTTTTTCTCTCTCCGCTCTCTATACTTACCATATCAAAAGGAGGGTAGACTGAAGGCGTCCATCTGAAGTCTGGGTGACTCCGCAGGGAAAGCTAGAAGGTTGTACAGTTATCTCCAGGCTGTTTATTATGCGAAACCATACAACCAACTACCTCACACTGCAGAGCACCGGAGCAGGGTCAGCGCTGGAGTCTGCCGGCTCTCCGTCTTCTTCTTCTCCTCCAGATTCTCTCTATCGTCTTATCAATCGTTATATTTTTTTAATCTGTTTTCTAGAAAATGTAAAATGTCACGCTTCCTAGTGATTTGCATCGATTCTAGAAGTTTAACAATGTGAGAAAAGACAAAAAAACAAACAAACATCCTACACTGTGGTTTTCTGTGGACTTGTCTCCCTCTTGTGGGAGGACGCAGAACAAAGACACCCCCCTTCTCCCTCCAGAGGCCGCAGCAGACCTTCGCTGTCTGGAATACAAAGACGAGCACTTAACCTGCAGTTGCATACTGTAGGCGTCTGCATGACCTACTTCTGCAAGTGGAGCGGCTGGAATCTTCCTTATCCTCAAAGATTTGATTCAGCTCTGTGCTCAGCTTTGTTTCACTGCCTCTCACTGGTTCAACGCTTAACTGTGACCTTTTATTGTTTTTGATCAGGTTGGACCTCTACCTAAATAGCAGCGCTGCAGCAGTTTCTCCGATGCATTTTAAATAGAAACTCTTAAACCGTTTTCTCCTCAAGACGGGTGGCAAAAGTGCTCACATCTGTATTTTGTGACAATCTCAAACCGCAACGCATTTTAGTCGGAGGAGGGTGGAGTACCCAAAAATTGTACTGAAGTAATAATAGCACGAATTCAACATATTTTTACTCAAGTAAAAGTAAAAAGTAGCCTTCTAAGGAATTACTCCAGTAAGAGTAAAAATAAGGCTCGACAAAATGGCTGAAAAACTTATCACAATTTTAAAGATTGATAATTATTGATTCCCTTTTTTGTTTTAAATATCTTAAATCCTGCCAAACTCATAGTGTAACCTTTCCTGTTTTATTCACAGTCTTCACTCCACGCCGTAGTTTTTTTATTTTTAAGCAGTTATGAGGCACAGTGGGCAAATTTTTAAACTGCTGCTGTTTCAGTTAGTCCACAGGTTGTTGCTAGGTAACCACAGAATGAGTGAGTTGCTAGGTAACCAAAGAGTGAGTGAGTCAGTTGATTCCACCAACTTTGCTTAACTGGCTGTGAGAAATTGAATGGAGCGGTTCTGAATCGGAGTTCAGTGAATATTCTATCAGATGTATTATCTACTGATATTGATCATATGACTGTCGCGATATATTTTGTTATTGATTTATTGACCAGCCCCAAGTAAAAAAAAAAAATCTGGCTATAAGGCTTTTCAAGTCCAGAGTTACTGATCTGAACATCTGATTTCATATTTATAAATGATGCCGTCAGACAGACAAAAATGTTATGTCAATTCTTATTCACTAATAAGAAGTAGCTATTAAAGTATCCTGACATTTTACTCATTAACTCATTATAAAAATATTACCGAGGTAAAAGTAAAAAGTACAGTGTAGTAAAACTATTTTTCTCCCAAAAGGTTATTCATGTAAATGTAACTAGTTACTACTAACATTTGATTTTAGTAGGATTTTATGTGACATAATTGTTTGGTGGGATGAAAATTTTGATTTTACAAGTTAAAATATTAAAAGTGTGGCATTGTATTTTGCACCTTTGGGTATTCTAGGTAATGTTTCTGCCAGCTTTGCAGACCTAAATCCATCCATTGATTTAGCCCATTCCACTGCTAAAAATCCAAAATCTTACCAAGATTGTTTGGTCTAGTTTCTACTGCAAATATCTTAATGCACTTACAATAAGACAAAACTAACTTACAAGTGACTTTTCAATCAATATTAAGAAATTATTGACTTAAGCTCCTGTATCATGCTGAAAAGTTACTTGTTTCTTAGTTTTCTCTTATTTAAAGTGTATTAAGATATTTACATTAGAAACTAGACTAAAAATACTTGGTAAGATTTTGCATTTTTGCAGTGCAGAGCTTATTATTATTGTCCTTTTAGAAGGTAAGTGTGTCCCTCAGTCTCAAGTGTTTTGGCATTCCTGCAGCATGGTGCTGCCACCATTGTGGTTTCTTTTCTCCAAATGTTTCCCAAATACAAAGATGAAGTTCTGATCATGGTAAAGAGCTGTTTTACTGTGGGGGTTTTTTTGCATCTGAACTAACTTACATCAGTTCTCTTCTACAGCATAAGACATGTGATCCTTAAAGCACAAACAGTTATAACTAATGCCTTTTTAAAACTTGAAAAAGGTTGTTTCAAAGTTTTATTTGGCATATGAGCCACGTGTGATACTTTTTAGCTAGTCATCCACAGGTTTAGTTTAAAACTGTGATTAAAAGTGGAAAATGGGTCAGAAAGATGTAAAGTGGACAAAGTTTTCAGTTTTCAAATGAGCAGGAACATGTGTGCAGTCAAACTGTAACATGACAAATCACTGATGCAGGATGTTATTTAAAATGACTGGAAACTCAAATATTTTTCTGTTTGCAGTTTTCTTTTTCCATACTTATCCAGGCAAATTCCACATTTTCCGACTTTTTGAGAGTGTGTAGCAACCCTGTACACGGCAAACTGCAAACAGCATTTATTTTCCAAGTCTCTTTCAACAGTTTTTCCAGATTTGTGCAAGACTAGTAGATGTCCTGTTGACCTTTTCTCCTATCTCAGCTGTGGATCTCTGCAGCTGCTCCAGAGTTACCATAGGATCTGTGCTTCTTAAATAATTAATCTCATGCGAGAACTGAGGTTAAACTGCACACAGGTTACTCTGTTTAGTAATTAGATGACATCTGAAGGAACTAGTTGCACTAGACTTTATGAAGAGATGTCAGGGACAGAGACAAGTGAATAGAATACTTTTCTACCTTGATATGTGCCACTTAGTGAAGGTCTATCACAGAAAATCCCAATAAAATTCACTGAAGCTACCCTGACAGATAAGATTAAAGAAAATTGTAGGATGTTTGAAAATGATTTATTTCTGTTGTACCTGCCTGATTGCTTTTTTATTTCCTTTTTGTTTTGTTGGATCTTTTAACTGTTCGGTCATTTGATTCTGACCTAAATGTTATTTATGTACGGACTTGAAAGTGTAATTAAAATCCATGCAATCTTGGACTGTATAAGTTCACCTCTACTATTATTAAGAGCATAACAAATGTTTGAATGGTTCTTCTGAAAGTCCAGAATAAAAATGATGTTTAAAAAATTCACAGAAGACAAAATATGAAAAAGTTTAAGGCATGTGAATAGTTTTGAAAGCACTGCTTTAGACAGATTTCTCTCTAATCCAGTGCGACATTTTGAAGTTGCTATTATTGTATAAAAATGTGACTATTAAATGAAAAGAAACATGTTTTATGCAGCAGCCGTGAAACAATTCAGCAGCAAAACTCTGAACATTATCAAAGGTTACCTAATGCAAAATGCCACTTGTAGAAATTACAACTATCAACTAAACACCACAGACAATGTGAGCAAATCAGTAAGTCAAATAATGACCGGGTATATTCTACACTTGGGGTTTTAAATTTCCAGCCTGTTAAATTAGATCAATTTGGCAAACTGAGTGTGCATCTATGCATCTATACTTTCATCAGATTCCCTGCATGGTCTCATGATGACAGCGCCTCGCAGTGAAAGGAGGCTGCTGGTTTGTGCTGTTAAACAAGCTATTTTCAGAGAGCTGCTAAAATTGCCTTGTTCTACATTAGTTTTCAACATATCAAATAGAATTTAATGACCAAGTAATTGGATGACAGCTTGGAGTAAAGGCACCATATAGTCAATCTCTCTTATTATGTTCCATAAATAATGGGGTTCACCCACACATTCGACATCTCGCTGAGGTGATCTCCAGCGAAAGCAGCAAATTGGCTGTTATTAGCCGTCAATGGATGTGTTTTGACACTGCTGCTGTGTGCCTCAAGGACTCATGGATTATTTGATGGCTGCTGCACAGCTGAGCTCCAAGGCCTTCTATTCAGCTCGGTCAATGCACCAAAATATAACTGCAGATGTAGAAGTGGAAGCAGCTTATTGCTGATTCCACATAAGGTAACTCACTCTATTAGCTGACACGGTTATATGTGCTCGTCACTTTGAATTACACAACACAGCCGGATGCAGTAGCAGTAACTGACTCTGATTGGTTTGTTTAAAAATATTTCGTGATAAATCAGATAAATGTGACAACGTAAGGCAACACCATTTGAATTGCTTTGAGAGTTTCACATATTTGACAAACGTTTTTTTGGCTACCTTTCGAACAAAAACCCCACCTCTCCTCTCCCTCCTACTATTGTAAAAGCCCGCCTCCACCCACCCTTCACTGCCTCTCTTTGACTCTCCTCTCTGCCCTCTACGTGTCTCTGATTCGTCCTTCATCACCGCACACTTAAAGTTCCCAAATCTTTTGAAACTTTTTTCTTTTTTTTTCTGACAAGCACTACTTGAATCTCCTCCCTTTATCCCCTTGATTCCTCTTCTACCCATTTAAACCTCTCACACCGACTCATTCGCAGTCCGGTCACGCATGCATGCGGCATGGTTGTGCCAACACCAGCTCTGTGCCAATATGCCCAGGCATGTCTAAACAGGAGCCTCCGGTACCAGAAGCCTGGGTGGCCCCAGGGTCCAAAACCCAGCGACTCCCAGGTCAAATAAGGAGTCTTGGGATTACGTTTTAGAAACCAAAAAAAGACAATTCTATTGAATTAAAGCATTAATGGGTTGGAGTATATCTTCTTGTATTCACAGAATTTAAGTATTCAGTTATTTTTGACAAAACAACAAACCTGCTGAGCTAAATGACAAACTGTTCACTTAAAAAATAAAATAGATCCAATTTAAAAAAAATTCAGTTAATTTGTTACAAGTAATCAAACTAAGTTTATCCAAGTAAATATATTAAGTGTATTAACTTGTCATGTTAACAAACATAAATAAAATAAATTTGACAAACTTAATTTGATTACAGTTAAATTTTTTTTTTTTTTTTAAAGTTGGAGCTCCATTCTCTTTTTTTTTTCTCCATTCAAAAACATCAAACAAAGAATATTGAATAAGTTTCCTTTCCATTTTATGGAAGACAAAACTTACTTTCAGGCCTAATAATAATGTTTTCTAATTCTTAGATGAACTAATCAATCAGTTTGAGATCAGAATGGTCCAATTATTCCTTGATCGACTCTGATTGGTGATCAGAAAATCTGAACCACATCAAAACTAAGAATTTCTATTTACAAATCAACAAGCTTTTTTTGTTTCTATAAGAATATGGTTAAAGTTAGACATATATTATCTGATGAATAATTTTTGTAGGACTCAAAACTATCATCAAGGAACATGGAGCAAAATGTAAATATTTCACGTGCCGTTTAGAAAAATCAGATCCCTAAGAAAACTGGGATCAACGAACCAGTAAAAAACTGATCGAAGCATACTAATTTACTATTTCATAGATGAGACATTCCTAATTCTAACAAGAATCCTGATTAGACAAAGTCATTTAAAAAAGGCTTGAATGACACCCACAGACCAAACCCAGCAATAAAAACAATTTAAAATGCCACAGTATCTCATAAAAATGACATTTCAGACACATAAAAATATGCCTAAAAACATGAGATAGTTTTGATCTATTAATTTAATCCTGATTTTTACATTCATAATAGTTTAAAAACACACATTCACTTCTATTCACATAGAAAACACACACACACACGCACACACACGCACACGCAGGTCCACACAACCCAATAGCCATTGACAACACTGCCCTAGCAACCATTGGGCATCATGCCAAGCCACTGAGGTTGCCTGGTACTGTGTTCCCATGGTAACAATTTCTGGCTTTGTAAATAAGGTACTAGGAAGGCAAAAAAATATAAAATAAAGAGTGGTTTGTGATAAATCACACTATAGAATCAAATTAAGAGAGCTAATAATTTATGGTTTGTGAATAATTATCCTGGCCTCGCACCAAACACCATTCTTACTGAAGAGATGCATTAGCACCAGTGGGGATCTCAGGTCAGAACCGTTCCCACACATGGCCAATCTGATTTTTTATTTTTATTTTTTTTGATTGGGATGAGAGCGGAGCATCTAAATCTTCTTCCTTGATCTCCAGCGCGCTCTTGCAAAAATTTAGAGAGGGTATAATGTTCAAATGCTGCGGTGAGCTTTGGTGATGGAAGATTCCTCCTTTAGATGTGCTTTTCTAAAAATATCTGCTTCATCTTTTATTCTGTCTATCTACAGACTCATATTTTTAGCACAGCAGCTCACCTTAATTTCACTTATATTTCTCTCTTCATCCCTCCATCCATCCATCCATATACACAGAAGTGCTTCTATTATAACAGAGACGTAATAAATTCTCAGTAAGAAAACAACATTTTATAGATTCCTTTTAACAAAGCAGAGTGAAGTTATTTGTAGGAGTTTGTCTTAATGCTTAGGCATCCATGAACCATTCAAACCCAAATTGTGCATGTCTGTGTTACAATTTACTTCTGCAGACACTTTCTAAATTATCTGTATTTGTCTGTGTCTGAGTCTCTGTGGACAGATTTTAACATCGACAAAGATTCGACTCTTTTCATTGGAGAAACCGAGCTCAAACAAAAAAAGAAGGTTTTGCTTATACTTAATAAAAAAAACAATTTGGATGAACTATACCGCAGTGTTGTTTTCAGACCTCTACTTTGTTTACTTTGGTTCAAATCTGTTGTTGAGTTTGTTAATTTTTTACGGTCATTTGGCTTCTTCTTTTTCAGAAAAACTTCAAACAAACTGAAACCTGTCACTACAAAGCATGCAAGAGCATTCAGTATGTTTGCTGGTCAAAAGTGGAAATACAGGAATCAAATGCTACGTTCTGAGCTACCACAAAGTATGGAGAATTTATTCATGTCATTAATGTTTCTTCGTTCATTTCCGGCTAAATTATATAAGATTATTTGGTTGTTTTGACATGTTGAAAATTGCATCGGGCTTTATCTTTTGCAAAAAACACAGGCGGCCATTGTCTCTTAGTCTCCTTACTCTACCGCCTCCCACAATGCAACCGATACCTGGCTACAGGAAGGCAGTTGGCTCAATCTTGCAGCTGTGTCGGATCAGAGTCGGACCACATCCAGACCATAAAAGAACCGCTCTAGTGTTAGTTTGAAACCACACTGACACCACCTCCTCCAAATAGCCTCAGTACTTTTGACTGAAGCAAACTGGATCGTTTTAAACTGTGAAAACATCATTAACCGAACAGAATAACTGTTTAGGGTTTCAACCCAAAATATTGCATTAGTGTCTAACTAATGCACAAAGGAAAACGGGTAATATGGATTACTAAAGATATATACTTATTATTTTTTTTAAAACTTTAAAGTTTATTCTGCATTAATAATAACAATAATATTAATAATGCATTTTATTTGCCAGCGGCTTTCAAAACACAAAAGCATCCTTTACAACATTAAAAACAAAAATTAAACAGTAAAAAACCATAAAATAACTAAAAAAAATTAAAGTGAGAAAACTAACTTGAACAGGTGAGTTCTGAGTTTTGCTTTTGAAGGTCAGAAGAGAGTCAATATAAAAAGGGATTAAAAAAGGACTTGATAAAAAACAAATGAGACAACTTTATAAAGGTACAGTGTGTGTTAACCTATGCAATCATTTAATAATGTAAAACGCTTAAATATAAGAAACCAGAAAGCAGTCTCTTTGTAGCTGTGCAAGAAAAAGACTAATTTAAACAATATTACAGCATCTTTAAGAGCTTTTATAAAAATCAGGGAACACGAGAAATGTTAGATTACTGATATTCCCAGTCAAACTTGCTGACTTGTTAAGCTAATTTCCTTACTTTTCCTTTTAAACATGAAAAAATATGATGTAGAAAGCTTTACCTTTAAAGCAGGAAGCAACTTTTACGTCTCTTCTCACTGGGAAGGCGTCTATCGTTGGACATAGCATTTCTGTCAGCAGATAAGCATCATTCAGATTAGCTATACAATAAATGATATAAAATAAATTTGAGATTGATCAATACATTTACACACATTTATTTCTAAGTAACATGCTTTATTGGTGACAATCTTGAGAAAATAAGTGATAATTAAACTGCAATGCAGAATTAGAAATAAAATGGATTTTTGATGAAGGAAGCTTAAGACATGTCGTGTTCATTAGGAAACTAATTAATAAACTGAATATCATAAAATGAATGAAGAGAGTAATGCAAACACAGACAAACAACAAAGACAGTTAAAGACACTGGTGATGAATAATGCATTAATAATGACGAAATATACAATCTAACAGGAGTTAGTCAAACAAATGCAATAATTATGACATTGCAACACAGTGAAACAATGAAAGAAATGTGTGTTTTTTGTTGTCATGTTCTCCTCACATGTATGTTTGGGTTTGTGTGTTCCTGTCAGCATGTACTGGCCTTAGGCATCTTATCTAATTTAACATGGAGGACACACAGCCTCACCCCGCCCTCGCTCCTTTCCTCTCCGGCCCTTTGAACTCAAGCCGCTGCTCGAGATGCATTCTGACTGAGCACAGCGTGTCCTGAAAGGAGGTCAGAGGGCAGCCCAAATAGTCTGGTGTCATGGCAACTTGATGCCATCAACCAAAAATTTGAAGTGACAGGTTAAAACTTGCTGAAAAGTTCAGTCAGGGCGAAGACAAAATGGGGCAGTTTCCATCAAAAATACCAAAAAGTAGAACTCGCACTAATAAGTAGACAAATTAATTGTTACATTTATCTTTTTCAACCTTTATTTTAGAGTCTACAAGGCAAATCAGTGGATTGTCAAATGTAGAACTTTGATTGAGATATTTAACACTTAGGCTGGGATGAAAACAAACAAATCAGTTTATATGACTCTATAGACCTAAATAAGAAGGCAGAGTAAAAACAAACTAGTTACCATAAAGGAAGATTAACATAGAAAACAGATTTTCTGCTAGTTTCATTAAGTTAAATTTATGACTTTTTATGACTATTGTGAATCCAGTGATGTATGATAAATAACTTTATTAAGGTGGATATTTTTGCTTACGTTAATTGTACGCAGTTCTTTAAATGTCCTGTGAGTAAATATATTTACCCTTTTATCCATAAGAGCTGGAAATTTCAATATATTTTTGCAATTTACTGTCTATTAAAAGAGAGGTTCTCATTTTTATTTCACTTCCTGCTACGGCGGGGGGTGAAATTACCGTAATAACCCGATATTGACTGGAAAGCGCAACGTCTCCCCTTTCAGAAACCGCTGGATTTTTTCAGATAGCACAAAGTGTGGCGGAATTACAGTACTGCAAATTTGGCTGGATTGCCAGCGCTCTGTTTAGGACTTACAGGGTTAATAAATTACTTTCCTACTAAAATTAATAATTCAATTATTTATTCACTTAACTTATTTTGGTGCTTTTTAGGCTCCACCGCATCTCTCCAACAACAGTCTTTAGTCAGAGGCTTCTTTAGAACTACTGTAATACTGAGTACTACAGGAAATCCTTCCTAGCAGCTACAACTCTTTGAAGGAACTTGGATAAGATGAGTTACAACATTTAATTTCCCTTTGGATTAATAAAATATTTTTGAATTGAATTACCTAAATTCAACACACTTCTACCGCAGCAAACGGCGAAAGTCTGCAGTTGAAAATTCTGTTTTAAATACACTCTTTTCACAGAAGAAGGAGCAGGAAGCTGATAACTAAGAATGTTCCAATTTTAACTCCTAAAAGAAGCTACAATGAACAAGATTAAGAAGCAGATTTATTTTAAGCTGACCTCCAGGAAGACTAAATGTCCAGCACTGAACGTTATCAGACAGGACTGTTTGCTGCCTTTCATTGGTGTCACAGCCAGTAACATCTAAATTTATCAGCCAGTGCAATAAAATGCCATCAATGTAATCAAAACAAGAAATAAAATCAATGTGATTTAAGATGAATTATGGAAAATGTGGGTAAAATGAGAAACTTCTGTGTAAAATTACTAGCTTTTTGACATTCTGTTGTAGAAGACAATTGACAAAATTAATCTCTATTAGCCTTCAGTCAACCATTGTTTACGCATTATTTGGATTTCCGTTGATATTGAATACTTTAGTTATTCACAAGGACATCATAAATGCAACTTAACAGTTAAAACGTTTCCCAGCTTTTTAAATGGGCTAACTTAATTCATACAAATATATTTAAAAATAGTATTGTTATCATATAAAGGGATTGCTTTAAACTGAAACTATTACCAAGTTAATGAGGGCCATTATTTTTTTTTATGAGGAACAACTTACATGTCTATACAGCTCTAGAAAAAGTTAAGAGACCACCGCAAAATGATCAGTTTCTCTGTACTGTTCTCTGATTTTACTTTTTATAGGTTTATGTTTGAGTGAAATGAACTTTGTTCTTTTATTCTATGAACTACTGACAACATGCAAAAATGTAGTATTTACTAGCAGAAAATGAGAAATGGCCAACATAACCAAAGAAATTCAGTGCTTTCAGACCTCAAATAATGCAAAGAAAACAACATTACTAATGTTTTAGCTCAGGAAGAGTTCAGAAATCAATATTTGGTGGAATAACGAGGAGGTTTTCAATGGGGTTAAGTGCAGTGGGCTCTTTATTTTTTCCAGAGCTGTATATCCTCTCTCACTCAGGGTGAAATTAACATGACACAACCAAAACCAAATGTTTCAACAATACTTCTGTTCATTGTTAGTCGTTGCATTTTTCCAAGTTTCTAGTAGTATTTACAAAATGCTGTGGAGTTTTACTTTGACCTTGACTGACTTCATTCGATATCGAGGCTCTATTCAGACAGATTTATAGAACGAAAAAACACTCCACACAATTACTGGCACAAATGTCATCTTGATTCATATAGCTCTGCACAATTACCACCAAAATGAACTCCTTTCATTTTTTTTTGCTCTAATGACTCTAAGCACATTTGAGCCAACCTGAGAAATGAACTGCAGTCTTAATCGTGTCGCACGCCCGTGGCAGCTCTGGACGGCCTGTGTTTTCATCTCGCTGCCAAAGTGTTGGATCAATACAGAATTTGGGTTCCTTTGTATGTCATTAGCTTACTTGAAACCTCTTAAAAGCCATTGTGTTTTCAGCCTCTTAAGTCTCACATGAAGAGTATGTGATTGCAAGTGTGCCTGCCTCTCTGACGTGATTGTGCGTTCATGACCTACATGTATGGCGGGTTAGTAAATGCGTTTTTCCTTTAGGTGTTTGTGCGTGTTCACGTGCAAGGCTTGCCAGAGAGCTGCATCAGAAAGCTTTTCTGTGCGTGGTATGTGTCCTAGCGTCTGCTCAATGCGGCAGAGGGTGGAGTGGCGGATCAATAGGAAACAAATGAATTCAGATCAATATTAAACCAGAGAGTGAAGGAGAGGGAAGGAGAGATTGAAAGCAAGCGAGTGGGGTGATGCACCAAAGAGGAGAACGAGCAGAAGGAGGAGGAGAAGGAGGGCTGTCGGTGGGTTGGTTGGACGTGGCGATGTGTTACCAGCAGCTCGGCGATTAACTGTACACATGGGAAAAAAAACACTCGTTTCTGAAGCCAAAACCTCAGAGCTTTGAGGTCACTGGCAGGTAAAATGGATGGTTAAGCGAGGAAACGCAGAGGGACTACAGCAGCCGTGGACTTGAGACAAAGGGGGCACTGCTGCATTATTGATGGTGGTCTTTAGTGGAGAGTGGGTGTGAAAGACAGTAATTAGTGCTGCTTTTAAATGAGCTTATGATGAATCACTTTATTAGGATCTTTTTAAGCAATGTAAATGAATAATATTTTCCAATAGTTTTAGATTTTGCTATAGTTTATCTTTTAGATGATAAAAAGCTTCATGACAGCATATCATTTCATCCAGAATTTCTGAACTTTGTCTCTATTGAGCAGCAAATTACTTAGTATAAATTCTGGTTTCTTTAGTCAGAAGCAGCCTGTTGATAAGTGCAGATGTGTGATCGTGGTTAAAAATAAATAAATAATAATAGCTTTATGGCTTAAGATTTTCACAGTATAATAAATATATGAAAATATATGTATATTTTTAATTTGAATCAACAAATATGCTCATTGCTAATAAATTAATGCAACTTTTTTGCTTATTACAGTGGTTTTAATGTTTGTATGATATTTTATTGACATTTTTATCCAAAAAACTTTACTAGTAATACCAAAATACTTGTTGTGGAGAATATACACACATATATTCAGCTCTTTTGGTCCTACTATAATAACAAATGCAAACAGAAAAAAAAATCCAAACCTCAAAATTTGTCTTCATTCTACCCCACCTGTGCAGCAGCAGGTGGGGGGGGGGGGGGTAGCACTGTACTAGTATGCTTGGAGAAAACTAGAAAACTCGTTAAATTACTTTAAGTCTTACGAAAGGTAATGGTGGCACAATTAGTGGGTTTAAAAACTGAACTTTTTCCACTTTTGATGCATCACCAACAAACCCATGCATACTATCTTATACTTCAAGATAGTGAAGACTCAGTTTTGGCCTGCAAGGTTAAGTTGCTGATATTTTCAGCAAATGCAAAATATGTGAACATAAAGAAAATGTTCAGACTTGAAAACAGCAAAAGTTAAAGGTTAAATCTGCTATTTGGTAAGAGTAACTGTATAAACCTTGGTTGCCTTAATAATTTTCTATGAATATTATTTAAGTCTTGCTTAAACAATATTTAAGCAAAGCCTAAATATTATTTGAAGTCTGAACGTTTTCTATATGTTCACATAGCTTGCAAATATGAACATATAGAAAACGTTCACACTTGAAAACGGCATAACTTAGAGGTCAAATCTGACGCTGCTCCTTGGTAAGAGTGGTACTAAACTTTAGTTGTCTTAAAAATGTTCTACTACACCAGATTTATGTTATTTATTCAAGTTTGAAGCATGATCTTAATTATTATTGAGGATTTAAACTTAAAAAGCCTAAACTATAAAACAGAAAACTGTTTCCAAACTAGTTAAAAAAAGGCTTTAGTTTCATAATTTCTAACAGTAGGATTAGGCCATGATGTTGGTTTACATTTATGTTCAGCTATATTAATATTTTATAACTGTTTAATTTTTTCTGTGATGAACTTCTTTAAAGTAATCAATACAATTTTATAAAGGTATGCATTTTATCTGACGAGCATAAATTATAATGTCACGAAGAGGTAAAAGAAAATATAAAAATGACAGATTTTTGCCTTTTTTTGATGTTAAGAGATAAAATTGTTAGGTTAAAATTGAAGAAATGTTTCAAAAATACTTTCGATGCTTTTGCTTTTGGAGAGTGACCTTGAAACAGCAAAATATGTTTGCTGGGTTTTGTGTACCAGCTCATCTTCTGGCTGTAATGTCAAAGCTTCAAGAGTCATTTGGGAGTCGGAACTGAATGTGACTTTGAAGTGATTGTGGCGAAAACAAACACAGGGGAGCTGAGTGCCGTGAACAAGGACTAGCTCAAGGTTCTCTCAGTCCTGACAAGAATTACAATTAGTACTTTAACTCTTCTTTCGAGGTAGATGTTCCTGAATAGCCGTATTTGATAATATTTAGTTATACGCCAGGTAATATAGAGACACAAATAGTAACGAGTGCAAAATGAATTTTATCTACAAAATGAAATGAAAACTTCATATAAAAAACTTCACTGGTTTTGTAATTCTGAAAGTTATTTGCTTACATTGTAACTCATGTCAATACATTTTCAAATACAGATTTATTCATTACTGTCTAGAAAAGCTTAACATTGATAAATTAAAATAGTGTCAGGCTGCACATGTTAGGAAATCTTACAAAACCCTAATATTGGTGAAGTTGTGATTTATGCCTGTTTTCGTCTTTCTTCTCTTTTTCGTCTCCCTGAACTTTACCATTTTGGACAATATAATTTGTGTCCAGTCTGACTGGCCAAACATTACATTAGTAAGTAAACACAAGTTCATACCACCTGTAAAATATTAGCCAACAATTACTGCATTCCTAAAAATCCTTCATGATATAAATATTGCTATATTACTGAGGTGGGAGACAGCTGCTCCGCCCGATGGTTATTCTGTGACTTTTAGGCATCGAGTCTAGTGCCAGTCTTAAAAGAAGTCATTGTTCTACTCAGAAACACACTGACACACCTGATAAGACCTGGGATCTTTTTAACTTTACATTATTTACATTTGTAACTCAGTGAAGTCCCTTCTGCTTCTGTTTTTATAGTTTTGATATTTGCTTTCCTGCACCGCTGGTGGCAAGTCCAGCCAAGTTGGCTCCCGCTGGATGAAACATTTTACCTTTCATAAATGTGAATGTGGAACTGTATCTAGCAAATATGTAGATTTGAAACGATTAATTGGATTCGTTGAGATGAATCGATTATTGAAATAATCGTCAACTAAATTGTAGTCAATTAATCGTTAACTGGAGTATATAGACTAAAAAAGGCCATTTGCTAAAGAAACAACATATTCAGAGACGTAATTAAACAAAAACTGTATAGAAATATATAAAAACACCTTTGTCTGCAAACATGATTTACCCAAAACTCCTCAAGTGGCACAGTTTTAGCTTCATTTGATCAAATTCACTAAAGGAATGATATATTATTGCACATAAGGCAATAAAATATTTATTTACTTACCTAAAAAGGGAACTGAATTATTTGTTTATTTGTATCCTATACAATATTTCTAACTGTATAAAAAAATCTTAAGAGGTTACATGAAAAATCTATAAATGTGCCAATTTTTCATCAGAACCATTGATTATTAAATAATGAAGAGCTGTTTGTTTTTGTTTCATTTTTTCATATAGATGACTTTTTTTAAACAGGTGGGTAAGAATTTGTTTTTGTGAATTTATTACATTTTGTATTAAATAAAAACTATTATACAGTCATATAAGTATGAAAAATAAAAGGAAAACTGAAAACTATGAAGGAAAAATATCAAATGAATATAATATGTGTAATTATACCCGCTGAAATTGCGTCTGTTAAGCTGCTGATCAGCTGTTACTGCTTCATATGAATCATTATAAGCACTGTTTTCCAGCATTCAATGGATCTAGAAAAGCCTCAGTCCTTCTAGATCCATTATTCTTCTCTCGTGAAGAATAATGTCCGAGGCAGCAAGTTCAGCAGTCCTTCAAATGCATCACTGTCACTCATATCACCAGTGTTAACTTATCGTTTTTACCTCTGGCAATCTCACTCAGTGAGCAAAGCTGACAGACAGAGGCCATGGATATAAACAAGATTAACTGAGGGAACATGTGAGAAGCTGGAGATAAAAATATCTTTTTATCTACAAAAGGGGCCAGTGCAGAGTGAGAGTCAAGCAACGATTTAACATTTTGATAGTTTCTTTCGCCTGTATGTTGGTTGCTTAGACGCTAACATTACGTTTTAGCTATTTTTCTTAAACACAGTGAAACTGGAAAGAAGAATATAACGGTATGACACAGAAGACAAGGTGGGAATTAAATTCTGGAGGTTTTACACCCACATATACTGTATATAATCATATATATATGTGTGTGTGTTTCTAGCACAATGACGATAAAGGAATTCTGATTCTGATATATATATTCCTCAACTCCAACCAGACAGTCTGCTGAACAAAGCAAGAATCACGTCTCACTGCTTTATTTTTCAGCGTTCTCTGCTGTTAAATCTGACACCCCCCACCCGTCTGTCTCTTTTTCTCTCTGTCTCATTGTTTGTCTCTCTCTGTCCCCTTGAGCTGTGTTCTGTGCCGTTCTCTCCTGCTTCTCTCCATCTCCCTGCCTCTAATGTGCTTTGGCGTGTGTTACCCACGGGTGCCTGAGTGCTGCCTCCGCCAGTGTCCTAAAGCCGGGGCAGCGGGGCAGCAAAAGCGGCACGATGCTGTCTGTGACATCATCAGTCGCTTCTATTAGTCACGTCTGACCTCTCCTCGCTGTCTGGGCTTTGGTGGCGAACGCATACAAACAAACACGGTCAGTGAAATGGTATCTAATGAGTCCAAAATGCTGAGTCTGACTTCCCTAAAATAGTTTTACAATTTCACACATAGCTGACACTGAAATTAGTGTAATGTAAACACGGATTTGATTCCAAAAATATTGTATATATGTTGTCTATTTAAACACCGTCAACAGAAAATTAGAGGACCTGTTTAATTAAAAGACTTTTGTAGAATAAAAATAATACTGCAGAGAGGAAAATAATAACACCCTGAGGTGGCTTTCACTCTCTATACATTAAAGTTATAATGATCCACATCTGTGTAAAACAAGTAAAAGCTAATTTCAGCCAGTGAACATGTGTGAGGATCAGACTGTGTCAAATTGGCTCATCTGCCATCGGCGGAAACACTTCAGTACCTGAGGGTCTGTCTGTCGCCCCTGCTGCCAACCAATGAGGAACCAAAGCTAACTCCTCCACTCTGCTGCCACGGCAAACCTCACTGCAGTGTGTGGGAACATGATGTATAAATCATACATGGCCAGCTGTATGTTGCTGTATCGCACTGAAGACAAGCATGGCGGCTTTTCAAAGCATTTCCCTTCCAAAAGCACCTGCAGCACTGAACTCAATACGCCACGCAAAACAGACACGAAGGCAGAAAAATATTTAAAAAGTGGAGCTCGGGGTTCAACGACGACAGAATAATGGCGTCTGGTGCAGAAACACCTGAAGGCATGAATTGTGAAAAAGGAAAAACACGGGCGAAGCGAGCGAGCAAGGGGACGAATAAAAGCCAGGAGGGAGGGCGAGCAAAAACGTGAGGCAAAGTAGGACAGCAAAGTAGACAGATTAAATAAAAAGGGACACCAGACACAGAAACAGACAGCGAGAGCAAACAAAAGCTGGGAATGATGAAATGCAAAAGATAGAAAGAGGAGAGGAAAGGAAAGAATTAGAGTGAGGGTGTGCATGCTAAAATAGGTGGCAGACTCTTGTCAGTGCAATGACCTAGTCACAAAGCACTGAGGAATTCTCCCCGATGACCCGAACACATTCCTCTGGTCAGATGTTAACCCATGCAACACTGCCATACTGTACTGCAACGACTGACCCATAAATAATGCCTTCGAACCTTATGGAATAGGTGAGCATTTTTATAATCAACAGTAGCAGCTCTGAGTGGGCGCTGAGAAATGTATTTGAAAATCTAACTGGTGACCTGGAGTATATTTACAGTGGAAGTTCTACAAATCTCTAAGCAAATACCTTCCACAAGATTCGAAGCATCAGGTGAGCAGCTTGACCTGCTGAATCAACAGCCCCCGCTCCTCGCAGAGAGCCGTGTGCACATGTGTACGAAGGGGCCGTGCAAAAACATTGTGAAAATATCAGGCCAAGAAGGGCTCAATTGTACGGCAGAGGCAGAATGTAGCTCTTATTCTGGTGCTGCTGGTCTGGGGGTATGGGGTGACATTAGCACAAAGACAGAAATGTAATGTGAGGCCATCTCCAAAACTAGCTTCAAGGCTAAACCACAGGGCCGGCTTTATGCCCGCAGTCTCTCACTTTTCAGCAACATCTGATAATCGGGACGTGACCACCTGATGACCTCTCCACTTGTTGCTAACCAACATAAGTCATAATCTACAGTATTGTGCCGGACTGACTCCAACAGGCATGCTGTGAAACAGAAAGCTTCCCTGTTTGTTGCTTTCAGACTGGCCCATGGTTAGCACATATCTGTTAGGTTAATCATGACAGAATGACTCAGGGCAGAGTAATTGAATTATGCTGATGGTGCATTGACATTTCGATCACGCCACGGACTAAAACGGCTGACCAAGTGTTCTAGTCTGCTGAGTGCTATCAGGCAAAACTCTGTTTAAAAAAAAACACTTGAATTCACTGAACCTTTCTAAACGCATCCACTCAGCTGGGATAATAAATAAGTAAATTATATTTTTTGAGAAATTAGAGCAAATTGTATAGCCTTACCTTGTATAAAACATGCCCAAAAGTTCAGGTCATCTTAAATTCAACCTGAAATACAAATATATATTATGTTAAAGAATATTTTATCCACATTAATGACTGCACAGTGCCATGCAAAGAACTTGCACAGTTTGTTTATAATTTATCACAGTAAAGTCACAAAGTTTAATGTATTTTATGTATATTAAATTAATGTATCAGGACTTTGTGTGAAAGATTGACACAAAATAGTGATTTTCCTTATATATTCTTCAAAAAAATTTTATATATATATATGTATATATATATTTACCTTATATAAAGCATGTCCAAGAGTCCATGTCATCTAAATTCAACCTGAAATAGAAACATATTATATTATAGAATGTTTTGTGATTTTTTTAATTGTTTTTTACAAAAATTCACAAGATTTTTATTTTATCACATTAAGATCACACATTTCAATGCATTTTATTGGAGTTTTATGTAGAAAATCAATAGAAAATAGTGACTTTTGTTGTTTGTTTACAAAATATAAGAAAAATTCGCAACACGGTTTTATTAAACCCCTTTCACTCAAATACCTCTAAGTAAAATTCAATTGCTTTGAGAGGACACCTAATTAGTAAAACACAGTCCGCCTGTGCGTACTTTAATAAAACGGTTCTGTGACGGCCTCAGAGGTTTGTTACAAAAATCTCTGGTGAACAAAGAGATTTAAAACACAGTTTGATCATAAAAGTAATCGCATGTTTTGAACGTCTCAAAGAAAACTGACCAGTTCATCGTCTGAACCTGGAAAGAGTAACAGCAAAGACGCGGCTGTTCTTCTAAACCAAAGGTCTCAACACAAGATCCATTTTTTTCTCCTCAATTTCTTTTCTAAATATGAAATAATGAATATTTTTGAAACAATCAAAGCCACTGGCTGGTCCAATATGTTGTAGAGTTGACCTGAATTCAAACCACTGCGCCATCTTGTTTAACACACTTGTTAAACAAGATGGCGGCCGTGGGCGTGCTGACATCACTCTGAACTACAGAGAAAAGGAATACAGATTTTCCAAAAAATTGAACCTTTAAAAAACAAAGCTTCATATAAAAATTTTTTTAAATAGTTGAAATCTCGCTGCAAGATGTTTGCAGTTTGACACCAAAATTCGCACATCATCCTGAATACTCGAAACACTGTGATGGCAGCATCATGCTGTGGGCTGATGCTTTCCTTCAGCTTGCACAGGGAAGCTGGTCGAAGCTGATGTGAGGATCTTAGAGGGAAACATGTTCGATGCGACAAAAGATTTGAGACCAGAGTGGAGGTTCACTGAAGCTTCAGTGACCTAGTCAAAGTCCTGACCTAATAAAACATACATGAAAGTTGAACATTTTAGTCTCTAGATCTGTCAAAATGGTAAAAATGTCACCCAAAAGACTTACGGCTGCAATTAAAGCAAAATATAGCTACTAGGGGGCTTTATGCACATGCATGCCACACTTTTCAGATTTTAATTTGGAAAAAGAACATTGAACGTCATAATCACAATCTATTTTGTGTTGGTCTATCCCAAAAAATCTCAATGACACACAACATTCAAAAATCCAAGGGGTTGAATACTTTCGTACAGCACGGTTTATACATATATACTATGATTTTTAAAACAACAATGTCATTAATGGTCCCATTGATACGCAGCCCACATCTTCACTCTAACAACAGCCTGCCCTTTTATTTACTGCAGCACATTTTAGTTGTTCTTATTGAGCTATGAGGACACAAACTGAGCAGCTTAAAGTCAGACCTGCGACGCACAATCGCAGCTTGCATGGGAATTCCTGAGGTCTGTTCAATGCGTTAATGTATGCTGCGGTTGGATGTCATCAATTATGAATGAGAAACACACTGGCCTCATAGAAAGCCGCTATAGAAACATGGGAACGAACCGGGGTTGCAGTCTCTTGTACATCTGCAGAAACAAAGGTTATGTAAAAGCAGATTTCTTTAAAATAATACAAGTTCAATATATATTAATGATGAAAACAAGAGAAATTGTAAAGCGTAAGCAGGAATGGAGGAGCTAGTTCCTCCGTTTTTCTTTTTGTAGAGATGCTGCAGTATCGCATTGAGGTTTCTTCCCCTTTAAGTTCCAGGTATTCAAGAGTGTGTTGACCCTGTCAGCGAGTTCATACCATAAGCAGACCCATATAGCTTCTCCTCCAGAGGCTCAGATCACGAGCCTGCTGAGCTGCCGCCTCGGTTATGTAAGATTACATAACACCAGGCCTGTCTGAGTAACATTTCATAACCTGGGGGTCCCACTATACGGTTAGAAGCATTAAGTTCCCTCGGATGTGGAGTCGAAAAGAGCCAAGAAACGCAGCCGCAAATTTGAGATTTAGAAACTAATACCAGCATTATGAGGGTTTGGAGGAAGATTGATCTCTCTGAATATGCTTTGAGTTTTGCTGACAAGAGAATGAAGGTCAGGAGAAGGCTGACCGAAGGATGCTACTAAACAAAAGCTCCCATAAATTGAACAGCTGCCTTCTGCCTACAAAGCTCATATAACTGTGTATTAATTAAACGAATGCATAAGAATCGAATCTCCTTACACCGACTATCATCATTTAAGTAGGGCAGCGACTGTTATCTAACGATGTTGGCATCGTTTTCATCTTCTGGAAAGAGAAAAATGACTCTACTGCTTTTGATCCAAAGTCATTTTAGAAGAACGTGCTTTTATGATTCAGGTTATGACAATTAAATAGCTTAAATCGGGGAGAAAAAAAACACAACAACGATGGCATGTCCAAGATATGAATACCCTTAAACAACGAGGACAACACGTGGATGTCCTCCGCTCAGAACAATGACAAAGAGCGATGGTGGAGTTAGAAAATATCACTGCGCAGAGATAACACCTGGTTGTGTAAATAAAAGAGGAGGCAGAGCACAGAGATGAATAACGGAGGAGATGGGAAGAAAAAACCCCCCCGAAGGGACAGAAACGCCTTCGGATTTCTGAGGCAGAAATATTTGACATTATTTTACAACAAAAAGGTCATTTGTTTTTACAATATCTAAGCAATATCAGGACTCATTTTAATTGCTCTTAGATGTATAAAATTGTAAAGTCACTCCTTTAAGCACGTATTTAATAAAAATAACCTGGAAAAAATTGACCATAAATTTCCACATTAATGGTGAATCACATGCAGCGATACATGGATGAATTGTCGATACCCGGATGAATGGATGGAAGTTTTGTGAGAAAAAAACCACACAAAACTCTGAGGTAACTATTAAATCTTTCTCTTTCACAAACGTAACACCTCATGTGTCCTTTCAGTGCATTTCATCAATAACAACACAGCCCAATAAATCCTGAAATATGAAGGACGGCTCTGTGGATCCACGCATGCGTGAGAGGGAGGACCCTCTGACACTGCCGGTTCCATTAACTCCAAATCACACCACAGCATATTAACACACATGCACAGACACGAAAATACACACGACTGATACAAATGCACGTACCCCGAATCCTCCGCGAGCTGGCCTCCCATTCATGGGCCCCTCTGAAACCGGGTGTATTCGGAGAACACAGCGCTCTGCTGAATGTGAACAGAGGTGTGTGTTTGGAGGGGAGAGAACGAGCGAAGACTCAAGATACAGAGGGAGCCGAAGGAGAGAAAAGAGCGAGGGATAGATGTACGGATGGAGGGGGCAAAGGCAACTTACAGACTTTTTTTTTTAACAAACGACTGCAAAAAACAGGAGAATGAGAAGGGATAAAGTATTTAAGAATGGAGAGGAAAAGGACAGGTACATGCTGCATACTTACGAATGAATGAGAGGAAAGATCGGGGAAGTGATGAAGAAAAACCAGAGAGTGAAAGTCTGAGTTTGAGGAAACGTCCAGTTTCTTCTAATTCAGGAGTTTTTTTTCCCCTCTTTTTTTTTTTTTTTTTTTTTTTGATTTTACCAATTCCTATCCGGCCGTCCCTCCTTCCTGAGTCAATCCCCCCCTTTTTGGTCCTCTCGTTCCTCTCTTCCTCCTCCTGTTTTTCTTGCCAGTACTGATACTCTTTCTCTCTTTCCCTGTCCTTCATGCTTTCTACCGCAGACCATGCTCTTCGTTTCCCCCCTTTCTTTCTTTTTTTTGCCTCTATCTTCTTCACATGTCCACACACACGATTTTCCTTTCTTCAACTCCCAGCTTCCGCTTTTCAATGCACACACGACTTTAGAAAAAGATTACTGCACAGAAAGCGATTTCCGAAAAAAAAAAAAAAAATACTGCAGAAGAGAAGCAAAAAAATAAAAAAACAAAAAATGTTGACAGGATAGGACAAGCGGTTTGTGGCATGCAGTCTAATGCGGGGACAATCCACGGCCTACATTTTTTTTCAGGGGCGCCACACATAGTAAGAGTGCGGCGTCCGAGAGGGGGGTGCCTCCGTACATGAAGGGATAACTGAAGGGAAATAACGGCATGCGGAAAGAAAAGTAAAAGGAAGAGGAGAAAAAAAAAACCCCTAAGCGGATTGCAGTTGGTCTCCAGTGAAAGTGGATAGTAAGGGCGCGTGAGGGAAATGAGTGGGAAGGAGTCTGGGGCGTGTGCATGTGTGAAGAGGTGGGAGGGGAGAGAAAGGAGAGTCAGAGAGAAAGGAGAGAGACTGGAGGTTAATGGAGAAATATCCAATAGGGAGGGATAGAGGAGGAGTGTGACAGTCTGGAGACGACCCAGAGAAATAGGGGGAAGGAGTAGAAAAATATATATTTATCTATACATATATATTTTTACACACACAAATAAATCTTTTGTGCTTTTCTTTTATATATACCTTCCCATTTTCAAAGGAGTCGGTGTGGGCTTCGTCTCCAGTTCCTGCCGCTCCTGCTCCTGCTTTCCTTTCTGCTCCAGCTCGCCTCTATTCACCCTATTTTCTGCACGTGCACTTGAACTCTAAATCCTGTCTGCTTTCCCCTCCCCTCCGCTCTCCCTCTCTCTAACTGCGCATCTGTGTGTCTCTGCCTCGCTCGCCCTCCCTCATTCCTCGGCAGAGGCTTGAAATAGTGCTAGCAGGCAGGAGAGCGCGAGGGGAGGGAAAAGGAGAGGGCGAGGGGGACAAAAAGGGGAGAGAGATGTTGAGCTGAGAGAGAGGGGGGAGGGGAAGAAGCTTAGACGGGCTGACACAGAGAGCACGGAGTGTGTTTATGGGTGTGTGTCCTGCATGTGGACCTGTCTTCACGATCGTATGCGTGTTCATCCGACGTTTGATTTAGTTGCGGTTATTTGCGTACTGATAACAGAAATCTAATATGTTGCATTTTCAATACAAAGAAACAGCTGACATACCTTCAGCACATCGTGCAAGGCTGTAAAATCTGCTTAAACTACTAAAAACCGGGCAAAAACTTTGCAGGAAAAATAAGCTTTATAGGAGACTTACCACAATATTTTGCAGTACTACTGTGATAACAATAAAAGTGATGATTAGAACTATTTATTACTTCTTTTTTTAAGTAACTGTATTGCTGTGACTTTATGACAGAGCATTAATAATCCCACAAATACAAATACTAAAGTTATTTAGGACAACAGTCATATAAAGAAGTGTTATTTATATCACTAAACTGCTCGCGATAACTACATAACAAATTTTCACTACATTAGCTTCTGGGAAAAAAAAAAACATACAATTTTATATTAATACCTAGAAAAAATATTAGGAACCAATCATGTTCAGTATCACCGTGGCAGAAGATAGAGAGGGGAGCTGGGAGGTTTGTGGCAGATATTGTCAGACACTCCTCACACATTCTCCATGAGTTTTTTGAATTATTTCTAGAAAAAATATGGAACCATAACATCAGAACCAGAACCACCAGATTGTTCCACAGTTTCCGCCTCAAGCTGCCTTCTGTTAAGGTTCTGCTCTAAATATTGTTGGAGTTATTTTTACGTATCATTTATTTTGTGTTGAAATGTTTTGTTGCCTTATTTATTCTTTTTTTTTTCTCCAATCTGTTGAAATATCCCAGATAAACATCTCATGTGGTTACACACTATTAGCTACAAAACAGAAATTACAGTTTAATTTCTGGTTCAATGTTTGTCTTTAAGAAACTACCAGCGTCATAAAAATACATTTTTGTAAATGTATTTTACAAAGCAGAAAACTGAAGCCCATATTTATTCATGAAGCACATTTTCCATGTTAAGCTAAATTACCTCTATTCAATACTTAAAATTTGGCTTTGTTCAATTTATTATTTCAGTTTTGACTGTTTATATTTTTAAAATATTTGTACATTACTAAAAGAATATATTTCTTATTTATGAAACAGAATATAGCACTAGACTTCTTAGTATTCTTACAGAAGGTATGAACATTTTTATGCGTTGCAGATTTATCGGACAGAAAATAAATACAATGAATGCAATGAGAAATGCAGCATAGCTAAATTATGTTGCATAGTTTTAAATATAGAGCAGCAAGGTAATGTAGGTGTCTGTTGTTATTCAACTAAACATTAATGGACATAAAATGTACAGTGAAGTAAAGTACTGATTTCTCCTCCACTTGGTTTATTTTGCTATTTTTATTGTGTAAAAAGAGTCTGTGCAGCAGTGATAAAAGTAGCAACTACAACTTGTATGATACATCTGTTGCTATTCTTTGACTGAGGATCCAGTTCTAAACCCTTCAGCTTACATAAACTTTTCTAAAACAACCAAAGAAATCAGAAAATATGTTCGAAAATTTGTTAGGCACAAATCAAAAAAACTGCACTATATCTAGCAAAGTGCAGATGGCAAAACACTCCTGTCGTTTTGCCATCTGGTTATGGATGGATGAAGGTGATATCTGAGCTACTTCAAGAGATAATGTGAAAGAAACGCAGAGGGGAGCTTTCTGGGTTTCTTCTGTTTACATTTACTTACTAAAATGTAAAAAAAAAAAAACCCAAACTGTTAGCCCTTTGTTTTCTTAAGTCTTGGAGGAGATGTTTCAGTAAGTGAGGCCAAGACGTTGCAGTCTGTGCCGTCGCTGGACTGGCACAGAAACGGCTGCTAGAGGCAGAACAGCAGGTCAGGGCTGACCGAGCCGAAAACTCTTGCCCCACGTTTCAGATGTTATCAGGTATGAACGGCTACCAACGCTATTATTTTAAATGCTAAAATTAACATGAACATATACAGACACATATTGTATCCTTTAAAAGCTGTCACTTTGAAAGACTTTATGCCTCGATGCTTCATCTTTTTGCAGCTACAACATAAAAAACCTGTTCCAGCACACAGTGGATCCTGACATCTGCAGTTTTTAGCAAAAGTTTGGCATTTTTAACAATTATTTCCCCCAATTAGACATAAATTTTCAAATCAACTGACTAAGTTATACGCCCTAAGCATATTTTATATTTATAATTATTTTTATCTTGACAGGAAGGTAGTAGTTATTCATAAAATCCCTTTATCATGCTTTTAGATTATCCTTAATATTATTAAAGCTGTTAGTATTTTAGATGCTAACCTGACCACTTCTAAACTTCTGTTGTTTCATTATTGTAGTTATATTAAAGAGTATTTGACCTGAATGAGTTTTCAGGTTGCAAACGATCCATTCAAATTGATCTTTTTTGCCAGTCTGAGATAGTTTACGGTTTAAATGGTGCTTGATTATGATTTGTGAAAGTTGTGCTTATAACATGTGTTGTTTTTGTTGTTTATTTGTTTGAATAAAAATTTTAGGGGAACTCTGTGACACTTCTGTAAAGACAAAAAGCAAAAAGCTAAACTTTTGGCAAACTCTGGCACATTTACTAAGATGTTTATTAAAGTGCTCTGCTCCTGTTAAATAAACAAATGAACAAAACTGACCTCTAATAGATTATAATCCTACTAATTGGAAATAAATATTTTTAGTTTTGCCAATATGTGTATCACATCACCAAAGAAATTAATTAAAATGGTAAATTTTAATTAATCTCAGTCAGTCTAATTATAGATACAACAGTAATCGCAACTATTAACTTTCAATTACTTTTCAATGTTATGCATTTTATTCACAAAATGGAAAAATATTCTACAAGCTGTTCTAAAATCCCAAATAGCGAAAATACACACAATTATCGCATCTCAAAACAACATATATTTTAATAACGTATTATTGTAATTTGAGCACAATTAATTTTAATCACCACATTAGTTATTGCTCCTTAGTTTTTGTTTGTGTAGAAAGCTGTTTATCTCAGCTTTGCACAATAATTTTCCGTGTATCCAGGCATACAAAGTGCAACTAAAGATATAAACTTACAAAAGGCGTATTACATAAACTCAGAGATATAAAGCAGGTGCTTTCACAGTATTGAAAGCATGGCTAAAGTCTGTTAGAATGCACATTTTTAGGTGCTGTTTAGAATCACCTACAAACTTAATAAACCTGTAAGTTGGTAAATAATACAATGATTTTAGCTTAGAGATATTATGAAGACAGGAATATAAGTAAAAAAAGTAAAGGAAAAGAAAAAAAAAGAAGTGGTTGCACAGAAAAATAGCTAAAACCTAGAAGTTTGATTGGCTGGGTTCATTTTCTCATAAATGTGAATTAGGTATGATATTTGTAACGACGAAAATCCCTAGAAACACTCAGTGCTTATTTCTTTGTTTTTGAAGGGCAGCATTCATCCTGGCAAAGGGAGGCCTGTGACTTAGTCTCAGTCCAAAAAAAATGGCCACTGGTCAAAGCAACTATTAACTTTTACCAAACAGTACCAAATGAGAAAAGATGTATCTTCTTTAAAATGCTAAGCCCTTCTTACGCTTTAAAACTCAAAATAATTTTCTGTAAACTGTCTTTTTGCAACAAAAACACACAAACCACCCCTAAAAGGAGGTGCAGCTCCCTTCAACAAGCTAATTCAACATAGCAAGTGTATTTCCAGACAGAAATAGTAACTTTTATTACAAATATTATAGAGTTACTGACCCTCTTGTGTTGTCTTCCTCACTCAGACGACTTCTCCTCTGTTGCCGTCTGTACCGCAGTCCTCAAAAGAGCTCTCGAATCTGTTGGGGGGGAAAAAAGAAAAATAAGAGAAAAGACACAACACTGCCCTCTGCTGGAATAAAACCGGAATTACTTGGTATTTTTTGTATGTCATAGCTTGTTTAAACGTCATTATTTTTAATCAGTTTGATGAAATAATTCACACATGAATAAAGAGAAATATCCAATTACCCTTAAGGTGGGTTAAAAAGAGAGGTTAAGAGTAAAATTAAAGCCTGAAGGTGTGTTGAATGCGCTCATGGTGTCATCCTTTCCTGATGAGGACAGTCTTCCTCCATCCCTCATCATCAGCATCGTTCCCTTCAGATGCTCCGCCGCGTTAGCTTCGACTGAACGGGGACACTTTCAGACCGCAGAGCCCTACTGGCGTCTATAAACTATATCATAAAAGTATGATTCTTGGCGTTAAATAATTACTTAGAAGACGTATGTAGACAGAAGCTCCTCTTTAGCGAGGTTAAGTTAAGCTAGTGGTTAGCAAGAGGACCGTTTCCAACGGCTGCGGCACGCGCCACATCCCAGCCGCGACAGGTCTCTAATGTTAAAACAATTTTATTAGCTCACGTTTGTCTCCATTTTGTTTTTCTAGATGCCCAGCGTGACGGTGAAAGATGTCAACCAGCAGGACTTTGTTAAGGCATTGTCAGCTTTCCTTAAAAAGTAAGTAAAACAAAGCGTAAAGCCAGACTTTCTGTGTCACCAACTGCCAGTCCGTCACCCAGTCTGATGTATGCTAACTCTGACATAACAAACATTATGGGATGTCTGTTTCTTTGTTTATAAATGAGGGAGGGAATATAAAAATATATATTTTTAAATAAACAAATTCTTCACTATTATTATTATTATTATTATTATTATTATTATTATTATTATTATTATTATTATTATTATTATTATTTCCTAAATATTTCTCGCTATGGTTTGTTTTCAAATTGCTGAAATTTGTATTCATAGAATTTATTCTCTTTTTCCATTATCAAAAAAGTCTACCCATTCATCCAATTCAATTCAGTTTATTTATATAGCACAAATTCACAACACGTCAACTCAAAGGCACTTAAATAAAAAGTTATTTGTATTTTTATTCATACATACATTCCAATTGATTCTAGTTATCAAACGGTGCAATAAATTCAGTTCATTATTCAAGTTAGTTAAAAAAAAGTTTTCTATCCAAGGAATTTCACCAGATTGCAACAACCTGCAAACGTAGTGAAATGATTTGATCTACACAGTTTTTTTTAGAAAGTATAGTACAGAAGTACAGAATCTATGTTGTTTATATAATCTTTACTGATTCTCAATAAAACAGTTTTGTTGGGTGAAACTTGATTCAATTGTATTAATTTGCAGTTTTTAAGGACATTGCTCAACTATTAAATAAAATAATTTTTATTATTTGTTCTTTAGTATACATCTTTTGGACTCCATTATGGTAAACACTTTGTCTTTTGTCTTGTTTGTGAGTAGATTTCCATGCAATAATCATTGATTTTGCTCTCATTTCCCCTTAATAAATGGTCATCTAGCTACAATAAAACATAAAATATGCTCTTGTTGTAAACCGTAAAGCATAAGTAAAGTATTTTATTTATATTTGAGGACATTCATCTCCTTCTTTGCTGATTAACCTAACAATACACATCTTGGCAGTACATAATATTTATCCATATTCTGCTAAAACAAATTTCAGATCTGGGAAACTAAAGGTCCCAGAGTGGGTCGACACTGTGAAGCTGGCCAGACACAAGGAGTTAGCTCCCTGCGATGACAACTGGTTTTACACCAGAGCAGGTTGGTTACCACTGTTCACCCACTGGATTTCAACCGGACTGGTCCACAATCTCTACCAGATCCAATTTTAATCGATTTTTTGGGTAATTAATTTTTTCTTCTTTTCTGTGTTGGAGTTCTCATAAAATGACTACTTCATTATCCTAATATTACAATTGTATTCTTGTAACATTAGGATTTTATTTGGACTTTGGACCTGGATCTAAAGTCCAAATAAATACAAGGTTGTCAAACAAGATGGCTGCCCTCTTAACTATGGAAACCCAAGGAGGACATTGGTGGAAAAGAAACAAATTTTCAAAACTTAAACCTTCAAAACACAAAAATTTGTTTAATCAATAAATTCAATTTATCACCCAGAAATTGTATTGAAAGCTTTAATAAAATAATCCATCCATCCATCCATCCATCCATCCATCCATCCATCCATCCATCCATCCATCCATCCATCCAACCCATCCATCCATCCATCCATCCATCCATCCATCCATCCATCCATCCATCCATCCATCCATCCATCCATCCATCCATCTATCTTTAAATAATATTTAGTAATATTTTATGTTTTGTTTTTAATTTTGGCACTTTTGGACCTCCATTGACGTGTTTAAGTTAGTTCAAATGTGCATTTTGAGGTTTGTAATCAGGTCTTAACAGTAACAATATTAATAATTGATTACAATAAGCAAAACAGAAAGAAAATCATTAGTGAAGTTAACTATTTTACGCATCCCCTCTTCACTCTCTACTAAAGAAATCACAACTGTTATTTGTCCAGCTTTTATTTCAAATGTGAGGATTTATTTGATATGAATTGGCTTTAACATATTGCTAAAAACTTTGATGTTTAATTTCACTTTATTTTGCATGCTGACAGCAAATAAGTCAGGAAATAACCAGTACATATTTATTTTATTTTTTCCCGCCTCTGCAGCCTCCACGGCCCGCCACCTGTACCTGCGAGGAGGTGTGGGAGTGGGCGCCATGATCAAGATCTACGGAGGCCGCCAGCGGAACGGCGTATGCCCCGCCCACTTCAGCGTGGGCTCCAGGAATGTAGCAAGGAAGGTTCTTCAAGCCCTGGAGGGCCTCAAGATGGTGGAGAAAGACCCCAATGGGTAAGACAGGAAAGAAAAGAAAATCTGGATATGACCTTGATCAATAGTTTGCCAATCTTTATCAAAGTATGGATGCTTTTTCACTCATTCTCTGTCCAGTTGTTGACTCTTAACGACGGAGTATTAGGGCCAGACTAAGATTTATTTATTTTTTAAATTATGACAATAAAGGAATCAGCGTCTAATCTTTTAACATTTAATCTTACAGCGGTCGTCGACTTACTCCTCAAGGTCAGAGGGATTTAGACAGAATTGCTGGACAGGTGAGGTTTTCCATGATAAATATATTCTGAATATGACTAACATGTATAAATGTATGTTTTTACACTGCAAAAACACAAAATCTTACCAGATGTTTTTTTTTTGTTTAGTTTCTAGAGGAAATATCTTAGTGCACTTGAAATAAGACAAAACTAACTCAAAATTAACTTTTCAGCAAGGAATAGGAGTTGATTTAAATAAATAATTCATTAATATTGATGTAAAAGTTCTAGTTCCACTGGCAGATTATTTCACTCATATCAAGACATTTTTCCCATTTTATAAGTGAAATAATCTGCCAATGGAAATATCACTTTTTTTAATCAATATTAATGAATTAGTTACTTAAAACAATCTCCTCTATCTTAGTGAAAAGTTACTTGTAAGTTGGTTTTGTCTTATCTCAAGTGCACTAAAATATTTCCTCTAGAAACCAAACAAAAAACATCTGGTAAGATTTTGTGTTTTTGCAGTGCATTTTTGATAATTATTAAGTAAATGAAAGAAGTGATGTCTTATGTTTTATAAGGCTTCAATTAATTATTTAAGAACAAGGGAGAAGATTTGTACCCAATTTGCGGTTGTGTGTTATTAAATGTTGACATTAAAATACTATATTTTCAGAAATGTTTTTTTGTGTGTGCTACATAAAAACTAAAGTGATCATATTTTATTATACTTCTCTTATTTTAGAGAAAGTTATTTTGCAAAAAAAAAAGATATAACAACCTGTGGGCGCTCACACTTGGCCGGTGGTGTTTGCTGCCATGTTGTCTCGAAGAAACTGTGTTCAACCTCCTTTAGGATGTTGGACACTTTATATTTATTGCTTTCTTGTCCTTTCGTGTGTTCAGGTCGCCTCTGCAAACAAGAAACAGCGAAGTTTACAAAGCGCCGCCTGAGGAAAGCATCCAGAGCGCGTGTTTATTCACTTATTTGCTTGTCTTTCCATATCAGCCTGGTTCCCACTCTCTCCAAGAACAGCAGACAGAGATGCATGAGTCTGCAGTTCAGCTGAACTTGTGAACCAAATTAAAGTATAAACAAGCATTAGCATGTTAAAGTTGTTGCTCTCCACCAAGAAGCTGTGAAAACCGGAAAATAAAGCAAATGCAAAAGACCCAAAAACATGTTTTACTCTTTCGAACAGCTGTTTGCAGAAAATTGTGCATATTGTTGATTTAGCTATAGTAAAAGCTAATAAATTTATTTGTCCTGTCAGCACTAAAACCTGGCGATCCGTTTTTCTGTGGAAATATTCAAAACATGTTAAGTTGCATTCTGAGTACAGGTAAAGGAGATTAAGAAAATTAAATTAAATATATTTTCTTTGGTAGTCAATTTTAATTTTGAATACAGTCACAAGAATAAAACTAAAATTAAAAAGCAGTGTGTTTAAATGCAATAAAAAATTCTAAAGGGAACATTGTTTGTTCATTTAAAGCATATGAAACATAAAGATGTATGGAATACTTGGTCAAAATTGTGAAAATATGCAATAAAAAACTGCAGCGGAATTTCAAGCTTTGGCTCAAAGTGAAAAAAAAAAATCAGCAACATTTAAGTGAATTTAAAATTAATGTTTCAGTAGTAGATTTAGCATCATTGTAGTTTTTTTTAGTGTATAAAATGCAGTAAAAATTATTTCCTGTTTTTTGCGACATTTTGTTTCAGATCACCTAGTACAGCATTCATAAGCCTGTCAAACAATTGGATCTTCAGTCAGAGGCTTCTACAGAGCATCTGTAATACAGACTGCTACAGGAGACGTGTATAATAGGAGTTGCATTTAAGTAATTTACCTATTGAACTAATAAAGTAACATTTGTATTAAATATTCATCTATTGCTTGTACAAAATGCAGACAATAGAACAGAAACTTTGAACAAATTTTTATTCAACATAAATAAAAAAAAAATGAAGGTAAAAAAATATGTAACAGGTTTAGAAATTTTTTTATACAACTATTTACAGGATCCATAATCCGCCTGTAAAGTAACGTTTGAAATTTAATTGAAATTCCTAACATAAAGGAGAGAAAAAAAAAAACAATAAACAAAAAAAATGATAAACCAGTGACTTCATCCGGTCTCCCATTGAGAACGAACTTGTGTTCATAATAGTAGCTCACGCTTTTTAGTACTGAAAGATTTAACAATGAGGAATCGGCGTTCATTAAACGGTTTATTAAATACAACCTTGCTCTATAAAACCTTAGAGGTAGTACACCTGAGAGAGACGAGAACAGCGTTCTTCCTGTTCATCCACCTCCAGCTGTTTAAAAGCCCAAACACGTTTCTGCTAGTTGGTTGATTAGACATTTATTGTTCAAATATACAAAAAGATTTAGAAAGGACTGCATGGCAGGATCAGCGAGCCCTGCAACAAGAAAATGCTCCTTCATCAGCCTTAAAATACACACGAAAAAAAAGATAAACAAAAACGTCAGCGGGGTAAAAGCACTCGGACCATCACAAATAAAAGTAGAAACATTTAACTGGCTGCAGGCAGGACGCACTGATGGAGGACTATTAAAACTAATATTTTGGGGATAAATAACAGCAAGACCTACAACACTGAAGTCGCTGCTCTCTGGAGAAGAGTTAAAATGTAGCTGCTCTACAATGTACACAAGGTGCTTTGGGTGTGACTGGGAGTGGAGCCGTGTCCCGCCTGAGGAGATCGAGTCAAAGTAAGGTGCTGAATGAATCCTCCTCGTTCTGCCGACGGCTCCGTCTCCAACTGCTGGTGAGCTCTCCGTCTGTGAGCTAAAGACACCTTGAAAAGAGTGGCGTGAAACAAACGCTGCAACTGTCCAGGAAAGGCATGAGAAGGCAAACTACCCATGATTTGTTTATAAATTAAACTCCACAGAAGATGGCTTCTTCGTTACAGAGCGGTGATGTACGTGACTAGAGTTGCTAGTTTAGGTATCTGCGGCACCGCCTGGCGCCGCAGTTGCAGTGCAGCTTGTTGTCGTCGTCCTCGATGGGGAACTTGTAGTCGTAGGTGAGCTCCTCGCCGCGGTAGATCTTCCTCAGGGCGAAGATGACGATGTGCTTGCGGCCGTCCACGTTGATGACGCGGGAGTAGCAGTTCGGTTCACACGAGTGGTTGATGAAGCGGGCGGCGTTGCCCTGCATCGTGGCGTCCACCACGTCGAAGTCGTCGATGCGGAACATGTAGCAGCCGATGCCCTGGAGCGAAACGACAAGCGATGAAAGTCTGTAATTTCAAAAATTAAGACTCGTTCCTCATCTTAGTGAATTAAAACCTATTTGTGATTTCTCAATTTTTATCTTAGTTTAACCTGCTCAATTGTAACGAATTATTTTTAATTGAATCTGCAAATCTTTAGAATCTAATTGTGATTTTTCTATATATATATTTTTTTTGTTTTACCTGCTCAATTATAGATATTTTTTAATTAAATCTCTAAATCTTTTGGGATCTACTTGTGATTTTTCTTTTTTTTCCGGTCAAATTGCTGACCACTTCGGATTCAGACTTGTGGGAACTACGCATTTCAATTCTCTATAGAATACATTTTTTTCTACAACTCTAGGATGCTGAAAAAGTTGCACAAGAAACAAGAAGGAAACTGCAATCCAAAGTCTTAAGTTGCTTCGAGAGTTTGGGGGAAATTCCCAAGCAGCTGGAGTCGGTGGTAAACGGTGCAACAGGAAATGATGGTTTAATAATTCAGCAGGACTCTGCGCCAGCCAAAACGGCAAAAAGTGGCAGCATCTGCTTTAATTACAGAGAGGAAGGCGATGAGACCCAACAATAAAGACAAGCTGAACTGATCGCCTCCTTAGCATAAGAAAAAAAAACCCATAAAAGACAAGAAATTGTTTCTGCTCCGTCGCGTTTTCGGCCGTCAGTCACTCCACATAACGAGCTTCCTGTCTTCAATCAGCAGCTTTACTCTCTGGACTCGTTTCTATTTGCATCACAGCAGGAGGTGAGGCAATTTTAACACGCAGATACATTCACCATGCAGTTATTCATGAATAATTATGAGAACAAAATGCATAAAATCAACCAACAAAACTAATTCTCCCTCGGTGTGTGAATGTTGAACTGACAGCAAACTATTTTATTTCTACAACAGAGAATTAGGGCGAGGCTAAGAAAAAAAACTAATTATTACAAGAATAAAGTCTTAATATTAGGAGAAAAAAAATCAATATTACGATTAAGAGTATAAAGTTGTATGACAGTAAGTCGAAATACAAGAAAGTCATAATAGTACGATAATAAAGAATCATAACAATATGAGAATGAAGTCATATTGCCAGAACAAAGTTGTAATGAGGAAGAAAAAAAGATTGGAATACAAGCAAATAAAAATTATTATATTAGCAGAATAAAGTCATAATAATACGATAAAAAGTCATAATATTACAAGAATAAAGTTGTAATGTTAAGAAAATATCCGTCACAAAATACAATGTCAAAGTCACAAAATTACCAGAATAATACCATGATAATAAAGTGGTACAATAAAGTCATATCACCGTAATAAAGTCGTAATAACATGGGAATAAAGTAATATCACCAGAATAAAACTGTAACAACGCAATAATACAGTCATATGATAAAAAGGCACAAAAGAACTGGAATAAAGTTTTAATAGGAGAAAAAAAAGTTAAAATATCACAAAAATAAACTTAATATATCCAAAATAGTTGCAGTTTTAGTAGAATGAAGCAGTAGCGCTACAACTTAAAAAATTAAAAGGAGGAATATTTAGCATCTTGTGACGATATACTTTGATTTCGGTTTTGCAAATCAGATCATAATTTATCTTTTAACACGTCAACATCAGATTATTATCAGTAGCACGATTTGAAATGATGGTGCAAACAAATATAATTGTTTCAAAGAAAGAATCAAGTCAGATCTTAACTATCGAAGTTTTGGTCTCAATAAAACAACTTTTTTCTTTTGATAAAATTCTATCTTTATTCTAAGATTATGACTTTTATCTCTTTAGTCCGATCCCAGTCCTTGGGGTCAGACTTTAATTTGTCTCAGAGATTCAATTTTAACCTGATTACTTGCACTGAATGTTTGCCAATTACTGCGGTGACTATTTATAAATAACATTTTCCAGGAAGTACATCAGGGGACAGGTTGAGGAAAATGTTTTGCTTTAGTTGCTCTCACTCACCTTGCTGTCATAATATTTCTCCCGTTTATCGGTCAGGACGGCTCGGATGACGGTGCCGGCGTACTCGATCACCATCTCTCCAGCATCAATGTTCCTCTTGCAGAAAAGTCCACGGCCGTGAATCGGAGATCTACCATGCGAAGATGAAAAAAATATATTTCTCTCGTGTTCTAAAAAAATCTGAAGTTTGTTCAGATATTTCTCCTGAATTTACCTGTAAACGCCCACTGCTTCTTTGGAGATTTTTTCCAGGTGTCTGAACCTCATCGCCATGGGAAGCTCGCTGCTGGTCGCTCGTCTAGACGAGTTAAAGACGAGTTGAAGTCAAAGCCAATCAATAGCAGATATTTAATGAGTAGCAGAGATTTAATCGACTAACCTGGAGGCTTTCAGTGGGAATTCATCATCGTCTTCATCGAAGGGGGCGATAAACTCTGGGAGCGGTCTGTGCTGCGAAGCCAGGAAGTTGAACATATCAAACGTTGCTTTCCTGGTTAGAAAAACAAAAACAAAAAATAAACACAAGTTAAGTTCCCATTTTTAAAACAATACCAAAAAAAGACAAATTAAATCTTTTAAAACTAAAAACTGCTCAAATGTACAGCAAAAAGATTCTTAAAAAAATAAAATAAAATAAATGACACCAAGGAATCAGTTTAAGCTGAGATGAAATTATATTTTATTCCACAGATTGTGTCCTTGTGTTGAAACTGCTATGTCTGTCAATACATGGTCAAGTACGGATTTTTAAAGTTTGTTTTTCTGCTAGTTTAGAACTCTGTGAAATTTTAAAATGAATGCTCTTCATGTCAGTAGATTTTAAGAAGAAACCTTTCTGGAACTGTGTCTTCTCTAAAACAAAAACACTCAGGTTTGAAATAAAACAGAAATAAGATTTTATTTTAAGCCACCCAGCTCTTCCTCCTTCCTTTTCTGGTTTAGAAAACCAAAATTATGTGCAAAAATCAAGCAATAAACAAAGTGATATCCTAAAGTTTGATCTTTGATCTGTTAATTAAACTGTAAGCTGATCTGATTACAGGCAGAGGAGGAGGTAAACAGAAATTAGTCCAAAATAATATTTATTGTCTGTTTTTAGTTTATGTATGTTGTTGAACAGAGCTGTAATAAATATTGTATGTAATCAAAAACAACTTGTTTAATTTAACTTCTTCTAAGGAAGAAGGAAAAGGGCTAAATGTCATGTTTTCAAACGAAATTACAATATTGTTAAAACTAATTTTTAGTAACTGAGCAATAATAGCTACTTATTGGATTAAATGTTTGTTTTGTCTTAATTAATCATTAACAGCTATTAGTGTCACTAGTACCAAGTTAATCATTGATTTGCCAAGAAACTAATCCCAATTTAATATATTTTGATTTTACAACATATTGACCAAGAAAATAAATGTAATTTTATTGCTATGATATACCAAGGAAAACTAATTTATCCTTCAGATTAACCAAAATTAGATTAAAGTTAAAGTTGCTACAGTTGTGATTTTCTCACGTAGCGCACCGTGTGTAAACTTCGGCTCGGGCGCAGCCGCTCGGGTTGAGAGGAAGCTCTTCCTCGGCGTCGTCGCAGCGGTGGAAGCGGAAGCGGTGCCGCTTGCAGTCGGCGGCGCCCTCTAGCTGCTCCAGCAGGAAGATGACGGCGTCATGGACAACGCCCAGGACGCGCTGACCGCTCATCACGCCCAGAGGAAGCTGCTTCAGGTGGAAGTCTGCTCGAGCGTCAAGGACGCCGTCGACCACGGCGCGCCACGCCACTAAGCGGGAAGAAACAAAACGTTTGTTTGAAAATGTTGGCAGTAAAGTAGGATTTTAGCTAACAATTATTTTTTAAATTGATTATTATGACAAGTATTCGGCCGAAAACGATTGTCACATTCTGTGGATTTTTCATTAAACCTTTTTTATGCAATATTTGAAATACCTTAAAAGTCGTAAATGAACAAATAACTCAATTTTTAAATAAGAAAATAAACATTTTTTGCATAAAATCCAAAAACATAGGATAGCTGTAATATACACTTGATAATTTGTAGCAAAGGACGAATCTGCAGCTAAAAAAAAAATACTTTCAATAATGCGGTAAATCGATTAATAACTGTTGAATAGCAACAAGTTTCTTTTTACAAAATTTGAACCAGATGAAGCTGAAACGGTCAGTTGAGGAGTTCTGGGCAGAAAATATTTACAGATAAAAGTTATTATTTTTTTTATCTTAAGTGCAAAACTGTAACTCTCCAGATGTGTGAATTTTGAGCCGACAGAAAATTTCATTTCTAAAACAGAATATTAGGATCACGCTAAGAAAAAACAATTAAATTACAAGAGTAAAGTCATAATCTCAAGAAAATAAAGTCGTATGACTGAAAGTCTAAATAATACAGGAATAGTCATAGTAATACAAGAATAACCTCATAATACGAGTAATAATATGATAATAAAGTTGCACGATTTTATTAATATTAGAATAATATAAAATCATAATATGAAAATAGAGCCGTTCGATAAAGTCATATCACGAAAATAAAGCTCTAATATTAGAAACTAATCTAGAAAAAAATCTTAAGAATCAAACAACAGGATAACACATTGTTACGATAAAATTAATTTTTTTACAGTTTTGACCAAGTTGTTGCTCTGAGTGTGTTGGTCTTTCAGCAGATGGCCTTTTTAGAGTCTGTATACTCCTGTTAAGGGTTAATTAGTTACTAAATTAGTGGACAATTTCAATAATTGATTAATCGGATTAATCCTCTCAGCCTTAAAGCGAAGCAGAAGATCCTGTCCTACCCTCGATGCTGTTCGCCTTGACGCTGAAGCCGTCGTCGCTGGTGATCTCAAACCGCAGGTGAGGCTGATTCATGCAAGTCTTCTTCCTGTATTTCAGCGCAGGAGCGTCGTCTTCCGAGCTGAAACCTGCAGAATCGCAAGTGAAGATGGATTCAATTTCACACACAAAGTAAACAAAATAACCAAGAGATCCACAAAGAGCCGAGCGACAGACCTGCATAGGGAGCCCACTCAGAAAGCTCCCCGTGTCGAGAGCTGACCCACATGTGGGTCCTACAGTGTGAGGGAACGCCGGGTCGGGATGACGGAGCGGAACTCTCAGCCCGAGGACGCCTGAGGAACCAGGAAGAGACGAGCGGCGGATGAGAAACAGGAAATAAAAGAAAACCCTGTTTTCTTTAGTGGTATGTCAAGATACACCTCTGTGGCTGAAAATAATATCTGTACAAATAATTTGTAACTTCTTGTAATTAACTATCTTTGTATGGTGACGTGCAAAACCAGGTTTGTATAAAAATCAAGCACTTTTCAAGCATTTTCAAGGTACGTTTTCCAGCACCACACTTTAGCTATAACAATACAAATGAACTAAAAGTTTCAAATCACGATTATATGATGTTATTTATTACTGTCAATAATAGTCTTGTCAGAGTATTGTAGTTAAACTAAAGTATATGTTAAAATAATTATGTTTTGAAATGTCTCTTTCTCACAAGCTATACACGTGACTAGTTCGAGAACAAATGACAAATTTAACAACAAAAAAAGGAAAAAGAAAGGAAAAAAAATCACCTCATTTCAATAACGTTGCTTAATGTATAAAATATAAGACCCACTTTAAGTCATTTAGCCATTAAGAATAATAAATATCCATCACACTGGAACAATTCAAACAAAACTTACTGCTCAAACTAAACGATAAATATACAAGAAAAAAGATGTTCTTGCCAAGTTTTCTTTCATTTAGCAAATAGAAATAATTTTAGCAACTCTAACTGACCTAAAATAAGAGAAAAAATAGTTTGATTTAACTTCAGACAATGAGAAAAAAAATGCGGATATGTCCTTTTGTCGTCTTTAAATATCTGATTTCAATTGTAAATAACATTTTCAAATTCAGGCTTTTAATCAAACATTAGATTGCAATTTATTACAAAAGTGTGCAGTTTGAATATTAGGCACTTTTAAGCATTTTCCAAACCTTGAAATTCAAGCATTTTCAAGGATTTTCAAGCACCCATATGATCTCATACGCATCACCTATAAGTCAATTCTTGTTTTCTTTTTCTAATCTGCCGAAACACAAATCTGTGTCTGAAAGTATTAATTATAAAGTAAATAGTAACTTCTTGTGAATAACAACGTTACCTGAAAGTAGATGATGTTGGAGGAGGAGGAGGGACGGTGATCTTCATCGGCTCAGACGCGTTCACCTGGTCCAGATCAATAACGTCGTTTGTTGTCGGAGCTTTCACTCTGACGCCGCCGGGTCTGTTTGAAAAAAAAAAAAAAAAATCCAACCACGTGTTTTTTTATTTCCACTAAATTCAAACCTTTGAGAAAACGTCTGAATCGGCTTTTCTTTTATTCTTCTGACTTTTTGGATCACAATAAGCAATAAATCAATTAATCGCAGCATAAATGAAAAGAAACTCAATCATTTCCATTTGAATTATAAATAGTTTTTCTAATTTTTCTCTTTTTTACTAAATACTGGAAGAAAAAAGTTTTCAGTCTGGTTCACTGGTCTCAACTAAACCTTTTTTGTTTTGAAAAGAGACTTCACTTTTCATTTTACTTCTTGTTTCTGTAGTTTTGTTTGTTTATTTTGGATATTAAGAGGTCTTCCAGTTCCAGTGATAAATGATTAGAAACTGAAGTTTCTTGATCTTTGAGAGTGTGTTCTTACATTATTATGCCATTTTAGTACTTGAAAATAGTCTCAAAACAATAATACAATTATTTATCGCAATAATTTCCGGGATAATTTATTGTCCAGCAAAATTTGTTATGACAGGAATGTCTTGCATCAATGACAAAAGTCAGATGAAATGTGAGATACACACCCGAATTAGTACTACAGATGGAAGTGGCACAAATTAGATTATTTCAGGTTGAAAAGATCAGGAATTGTAAAGAGAGAAATTGTGACATAAGTAAAGTGACAGACTGCTGTGAAAAAGTTGGCTATGGGTCGCATTTGGGCAAAAAAAAAAAAAAAAAAAAAAAAAAAAAAGGAAAGCGGATTTACATTTCCCTGCTGTGTGAAAGTAGCCCACGGTAAGTCCATTTATCATTTAATTAAGGTAAAATGCTGGCAAAGTAATAGTTGCCTCTTAACTTTTAATACATTTTAAAAAATCTCTCACCTTGCTTCCTGAATTTCCTCCATTTCACTCGACGGATCCTTTAGGAAATCAATCTTTGACTTCTTCTTGGACTCCCTCTCCGAAAGCGCAGACGCTCTCTTCACTCTGATTTGGTGGGGTGACGGATCGCCGTGGAAACTACTGGGCGACTCCGAACGCCCCACCGATGACTGATATGACTCCTGAGTGTGCGGAAGCTGCGATGGCTGCCGCTGCCTGGCCTTTTGTCTGCGACTGTTGTTGAGGATGATCGGCGCTGGCCGTGGCGTCTCCATTTCCGTGGCCATCGCTCTGTTGATGATCGCCTGGGTGGTGAGGTCCTCCATCTTGGAGAAACTCGCCGGAGTAAAAGTCTGAACGCTGACGGGAACTAAAGGAGCTGGAGACACGACGTGTTTCACCGGCAACACTTTGACAATTACTTTTCTCTCCGGGGTTACGTGGTTGGCGGGAGGAGAGACGTTCAGATCCGAAGAGCCGGGGGAAGGTTTTAAAATCACGCGTGGGACCGACTGATTTAAACCGCCTCCGCTGTGGAGCATCTTGGCGATTTGGCTAATTCTGCTGTAAGTCGGCGAGTTTCCGGCAAGCGTCTGGAAAGTGTTCGATTTGGGGTCTTTGACGAGGATCTGCCCCTGTCGGTTGACGAGCAGCACCTGGCGGACAGTCGTCTGCGGGCTGGGCGAGTTCACCACCGCTGCCACCTGTTGCTGCGACGCCTCCGGTTTGGAGGCGTCCAATCGGATTGTGATGGATCTCCCTGGAGCGCTGGCAGGCTGGATGGGTAGAGCGTTCAAGCCGTTGATGATGATCGGTGAGGCAACGGGATGCGGGACCGCACACAAAGTGGTGGAAGACGGAGAAACTGAGGCGATGCTGATGGTCTGCTTGACTTGAGGCGCGATGAGGGTGATGTTGGGGTTCAGCTGGAGACACTGTTTGGGCAGCAGAGGCTTGGACATGGAGGCGCCAGACAGCTTTCTCTTTACAACGATGGTTTTCTTCGGCATAGTTTTGGTTTCGGATTTGGGAGAAAAATCTGGATCGTTTACATCGTCTTTGAACACGTCGGTCGAATCGTTTGATGAGGTTTCGTCTTTGTCGGGAGCAGCGCCCTTGCTTGAGTTGACGACAAGGCCATCTTTAGCTGAAACAAAATGGCCCAACATTGGATCCAGCAGCAGTTCCTGCTGAGACGTCGGGCTGTCAGAGGACAGAGGGACTTCCTCTTCCTGCAGGCACAGCTCCTCGCACAAGGAACTGGGCTCCATGAAAACGGGGGGGGAAGAACTTTCCGGATCCTCCGGTTTGGGCGTTTGCTTCGGCAGAGAGAAGACGGACTCCAGCCTCTGCAGTGCGACAGTAAGATGTTTCGTAGGTGTTCCCTGAACACTGCGAGGTTTATTTTTGTCCTCGATGTCCTCTGTCTCTGACCCGCTGTCCGCCCCGTCTAACTGGGAGATCGACTGAGCTGCAGTGGGTTGACTGGCAGCGTCAGAGTCGCTCGCCGTGTTGCACACCACTGTGCGTGAAATCTTAGAGTAACATCCGCCGTCTTCATCCTCAGAGCTGTTCCCTTGATCGTCATCTCGCATCTCCACGTCCCGCAGCCCAACTTCCGCCTGACCACTGCCCAGATCCATGTTCTCGGCGAGCAGAGCCTCGTCGAACTCCAGCTTGGTGCCCAGCATGGACGCCACGGCTACATCCGCGTCGCTGTCGAACACGGTGTACGGCAGCTCCTGAGACATCAGCTGAGCCACTTCCTCCTCCAGGTTGTCGGGGGCAAGCGAGATCCCATTCGTCGTGGCAACTGCGGCATCTTCTGCTTCCGATGACGCCAGGAAGTCCTGTGGGACCTCCGCCATCACCGGAGCAGTGATTTTAAAGTTCTGGGTTTCTCTGGGGGAGTGGGAGACCCCACCTTGGTGAGGAGAAAAACCTCCACAAACGCTGGACCTTGGAGGGGAGTTCCACACCGGGGAGGTTGAGTTTTGCCTTGAAAGCGGAGGAGAGGCCGATCCAACAGTCGTCGATCTGGGAGGGGAGCTGAAGAGAGCGCATCGGGAGCCGACGGCGCCCCCGGGACGGACGCTCATCGCCACAGAAGGGTTGTTTTCTGTCGGCGAGGAGCTGCGGCGGCTCCTGGAGGACAGCCTGCGAGGCCGCCTGGTGTCGTCCAGGTCCCTCAGGGTGAGGATGTGATGAGACTTGTAAGAAGCAGCTCCTGAAATCAAAGACATAAAAACTAAACGGAAGAAAAATATTCTGGTCCCTACAAAACATCAAAATTACATATTTTTTACAGCCATTTAAAAACATTATGGATATTTTAGTGCAAAATATTGGCTTCAGGATGAACTTTTTTTCACAACTCATAGTCTGGTAGATTCGGTTCAATTTAAGACCAAAATTGAAACATTTTTCCATTGTCCATTTTATTTATTTATTTTTTCAAATTGAAGACCATACTACACCAAATGGAATAGGAACTACATTTTTTTAAATGTCAGACATTTTACTGACCAGGAGATGGGAGCGGTCGTGATGATCCTCCTGCTGGTCTTCTGGTCTGTGTGTAACCCGGACTCCTAGGCCCAGGTGTGTTGTGCGTTTTAGAGTTTGGAGACGAGTTTGTGGACTTTATTGGGCTGGAAGAGGAGCTGAAGCGATCTGGAGACTCCATATCTGCTCGTAATTACAATATATTATCATTATTAAACCACAATAAACTAAAGAACACGTTATTTTGTCAGATGATGCTAGAAAAATAAAATCTTTCAGTATTATTTTGGGTTTTAGGCTAAAAGCTTTAGTTTTATTCCTTCATTTGCAGCTCAGACTGGAGCAACCTGCTCACCTCTGTGGCGACTGGGACTGTGGACGATAGTGTGGTTCTCTTCTCTGTCCATCCTCAGGTCTTGTTCCTCACCAGGTAGAGGTGTGCTTACCTCTGTCACCTTACAGGTGTACTTACAGCGTCTGCGGGGGTCCACTGTGCTCCAGTACAACCGAGAGCATCTACAGATTGAAGGCAGAGGAACCGAGTTTATATAAAATACTGCAAGTACAAGAACCTCCACACAAATTCAAATAACATGTAGTCATATTTTAAACACCAATCCTCTAAAACAAATATCAACTTTTGGGGAAAATAACTAGGGCTGAAACGATTCCTCGAGTGATTCGAGTACCTCGATTATTAAAATTCCTCGAGGAAAACTGACCTGCCTCAAAGCCTCATTATATTATGTGTTACGTGTTTCGGCCGGGACTTTATTTACTCTCTCACTTCCGCCTGAGTTGTTGACGAAAGCTAAGTGTTAGCAGCATAATGTCCAGTTTTCAAGTTCGGCCTGGGAGGATTTTATTGAGTCATGATAATGTCTGGGTTTTTGTCTTTTCCGGGGGACCAATAAGCATCTTAAAATGACGGCAGCGATGCCTGGAGTCCGGCGGGATTATTTATACAGATAA
>CAEGAE010001343.1:0-61253 GCA_903067095.1 Girardinus metallicus
GGATGGATGGATGGATGGATGGATGGATGGATGGATGGATGGATGGATGGATGGATGGATGGATGGATGGATGGATGTGAAACAGCAGTAGCCTTATTGTTGTTATTATTAGCAATGGCTGGTTATTGCTATCAGCTAAAAATTTTAAAAAGGACTGGAGTTTCAAGTGAAGTATCTGTAAAGCGGCAGCCTGCAGGCTAGCCAGATTATCAGGTTATAGTTGTTCATAAGGAGCAAAAGAGACAGCTACAACATTAACTGCAAGAACTACTACTGAAATTCATGACATCTAAGAATCTAGGAATTACAATCAAATTAGTAAAAGGGCATATATTTTTATAACTTTGACTGATGATTTAGTTGCTCCTTCACACCTTCCGTAAATATCCAATAATTCAAAGTAAAATAAAAGCTCAATTTACACTGAGTTTATATTATGAGATTTAACTATTTGACATTTCGGAAATAAATTTGCTTCATTTAGAAAAATGTCTTGTTTTCCAATAAAAAGTTGGATGAGAGGTTTTTTGACCATACTGAAATTGGTTGATATCATAAAGCTGAAATTAAAACATTTTTTTCTGGATGTTGCCATGAAAAAGAAGACGACAGGAAGTAGTTGAAGCATGACAGTGCAGTGTGTTTTCTAGAGACATATCACAAGAACCAACATATTGGTTTTAACAGTGTTTCTTAGTTAATGGAAACCAAAATTTCAAAATTATGTTGTTTCAGTGACAAAGTTTTGTGCACATTGTAATGGAAACGCAGCTGCTGATGGAGCAGAACATCCACGGCAACAACAAATCTTGAGGAGAAGTCAAACGAACTTCTCATGGAAATGGATTCCTTAGCTCCTCACACAATCAGAAATCTGTCAGATCTGCTGATGAAGCTGCTCTTGTTTAAAAGGTTTTAGGATTAGCAGGAAAAGATTTGATTGCAGGGAGAAGCTGAACTTTTATTCTAGTTTGGATGAATGCTGAAGTGAGGATTTTCTGGCAGTAGTGCTGTAGGTAATGGCAGTAAGGTGCATGTATGTTACAGTTAAAATCTAGCAAAATTTTATTTCTTTGAAGAGTTTAAAGAAAATCATAAAACAGGCCGCTTTTTGTTCAGTACAACACTTTTATTTTACTTTAATTGCAAGCCAAATGTTATGTTAACTGGGAAATATAAGCCAGTATCACACATTTTATTGCTGATTTTATACTGCAAAAATAACCTCATCTTACTTCAGAATAAATAAATCAATGTTCAGTTGAAAATGTCTGATAGTTTTGCTAAATTTCATTTACATTACACGCATCTGAGGAACAAAACGGAAGACAACTGTTCACCCTTTCAAATTAATACACTTCCTGTTTGTGGTCAGGTTTGGCTAAAACTAAATAAAACAATCAAACAAAACAAAAAAAATCAAAGTATGCCATTAGGTCACAAAACCTAAACATGAATGCAACCTTCAGTTGTTATGATTTTACTTTTATTTTTAAACATTGGTGGTACCATTCTGTGTCTGATGTAGGCCAGCCCCCAAATAAAGTAAAAGTCAGAGCAGGAAGAACCTTCATCGATGTTTTCACACATTCACCTAAAATAATTACTTCTACAAAACATGATAATTGTTTTACCACCTTAAAGATTTTCTGCTTAGTAAATCACTTATTTTACTCCACACACCATCTTGTTCTATGAGTCCATTTTTACTTTGGGGAAGAACACAATTTTATCAATAATCAAATAAGATGTTCCTCGTCTTTCAAAGCGGGAAAAAAGTAATATCTGTTTCTGGAATTATGTATAGAATTATGTATAGAATGTAGAATTTTTGAATTATTCAAATAAGTTTCCAGTAAAAAAAAAAAAAAAAAGCACCTTACTAGATAGTTGTTAAAATGTTAGTTGTTGGAAATAAAAGTGCAATATTGTCCAGTCATTATGTTGATGTTTTTGGAGACCAAAGAGAGACAACTGACAGGAAACCAGCATGGTGAATAAAAATCAAACCAGAACAATGCCTGAGATGGATTCTATTGTTCTTTAAGTAGCTCTTCACATTAAAACAATGAGCTACACTACTGTATGTGGAGAGGGTTGGCCAAGCAGAAGTTGAATTAGAAACGTTTCCCTAGAGGAGAAATCCTACCTCCCATTTAGATGAGCTTCTTCCTACAATTTCAACCAGAAACAAAGATTTGAGAAAATTTGATCAAAGAAAACAGAAAAACAGCAATTTTATGTTTAGAAATAAAAAATAAAAATAAAAAAAACGTGGGAAGCAAACACCTTGGTATGTAAAATAGACAAGACATTGGCATTGTATTAAACTCGACATACTGTGCTCCTTGAAGGGTTTTCCCCAAAAAGTGACAAATGGATGTGGCGTGAAGCCTTCCTCTACCACCGTCTCTTCATCGTTTTTCTTCTTCCCTGGGATGGGATTCATGTTCAATTACTTGTTTTGTGCTGTTGTCTTTGTCATACCATACAGTTACATTAGCTAATACAGATATATTTTAATATGCTAAGTTTCATAATGATCTAATAATATATTGTTATCATTATTACTTTATGGGGACTTTAACCCAGTAAGAAGTTTGTGTTTCTGCACTGATATCTTATTAAAGCATACTGATCTTACCTAACAGACTCAGTGTGTTTATTGGGCTTTATTTAGTTTGAATTGATGTTCTACATGTTGTTTTTATCATTAAAAAGGCAATTGTAATAAAACTCATTATTTTGACACAAGTTTTTTTGACTTTGTAAAAGTTGGGCTGACCTTTCACCTCTGAAAACATTTATTGATATCTTTAAAATGATAGTGGCACAAATTAAAATGTTTGCAGCACAAACATTTGACGCCAGTTTTATTTGATTTAAAGAAGGCGGGAGAGGGTGTTGGGGGAGGAGGAAGGGTCTAGGGCATGTGGTGAAGATGGTAACTTCACTCAGGTGTTTCTCCAGGGGTGTGGATACTTTTTCAACATACTGCACAGAACAGTTTACAATTGTTGGCCAGTGTTGGCTGTTTCAGTTGCATCTCACCTTGAGAACAAAAATAGTTACACATCTAAGGAACAAAAGGCAAAATAGTATCAGAGGACTATGGCGACACCAAACAATTACAATGTTGAAACCCAAAGAGGACAAAGTCTCGCTCTGAGCAGCTGTGCCAACAAGTCCTGATCAGGCTTATCAGCCTGAAGACACTCTGCTCATATGTGTCTTCTGCACTTCTTCCTTCCTCTGTAGGAAGACAGGAACCCATTGTTTTTTACACACACACAAAACAAGCATGTAGACCATTCAAAGAGAAGTGCAGGCAAATATCCCACACACACACACACTCCTTTGTTCCAGCTTTTTCTAAACTCTTTTGTTTCCCTCAAGCAGGGAGTCAGAAAAGCATAGTGGAGGTAAAAAAACTGGGAGGAACCGGAGACTCGGGCTTACCAGCTTCCTCTTGTTTCGGGTTTTTGAGGCAACTCTTTATCCGACGGGCTGCTGCAGAACAATTTGTGCCGCACCAAAACTTTCTAAAATCTCCCATACTCACCACATGTCAACTGGGAGGTTTAGAAATGTGATGAAGTGTTTGGTTTCTGTAAACATGTCATCATGTGTCAAACGTCTGTGCCTGCACATGACAGAGCCACAGGCTGGCAGATGCATCTGAATTATGAAAAAGAAACACAAACACTGTACTATGCTCACATGCATAACAATGACAGAAACAGACAACTACGATTTGTCTTATACATTAGAAGAAAAAAATGAAATAAAACAAAAGTGTCTTTTTCCATGTGGCTTGATTTTGTTAGTATTTTTTTATGAAACTTTTTAAAAACTAGGAAAAACTTTAGATTAATCTTATGAAGAAATGTGAGCAACAACAATCCATGACTCAAACATGCAGACAGCTTGGCAAAAATATTGAACTGTTTTCATATTTTTATCAAGTTAAACCACAAACCTCAATTCATTTACCTCAGCTTTTATTTGGTAAGCACAAAATGGTCCAAAGTAGTTTTGTAAGGTAAATTAAATCTACTGCGTATTTTGGCAGAAAATAAGCAGAAGAAAACACTTAGAGTTCTAAGTATTATACTTTTCAAATTTGTAAAAGATTTTCTCAAAACCATTTCTATGGTTTTCTATATTTTTCTATGCTGTGCCCTACATTGTGTTGGTCTATCAAAAAAAATCCCTAAAATGAATTGAAGCTTGTGGCTGTTATGTGACTGTGAAAAACATTGCATGAATTTTGCAATATACTGCTGCCCTGACACCATCTACCATTAACAGTAAAACTCATCAGAAGGACTGAGTTCGTTTCAATGTCATGATCTGACTCATCTTATTTCAATCAGCCCTGACTGTCTGTTTATTGGCATGCCTGCCTGTCCTGTGGGACCTGCGTGTCTTGGGACTGTTGTCCTCTGAGCTGATCCGAGGATTTTCTGTTTACTTTGTGATCCCATCTCAAAACATACCGCAGCTCCGGCTGGGACTGTTCCCCCCAGCAGAGAGCCGATAAAACTGCAAACAAGCACGCACTTTCCCATGTTAAAGGTCATCTGCCCAATGCAAACTGAAGATTTTCTGTGCAGCTAGCTGATTTATCCCTTACAGCTTTCAGTTTTGCCTTCAGATGCTTCTCTTCTAAACAATATGCCAAGAATTTCAGGCAAAACTAATTTGAAAGCCTCTTTCGCAGCAGAAATCAATCCTCTGTTTAAGAGCGTAAGGATCATGCCAGAGTCTGTACTCTGGGATACACAAAGTGCCTAACAGAATGTCTTACTCCATAATCTGCATTTGTATTAGATAAAAGTCTTTGTTAAACTGATCACATTATTGAGTCAAAATCCCAGCAACACATGTGATTCTGCGTTTCAGCTGACCTCTGCCGTGTAACTTTGGCTGCAGACAGGCCTCTCAAGACATACAAACTGTCTGACTTATGAACCTCTGATGTCACCAAAAATAAAGATGAAGGGAGAGAAAGATCCTGAAAACTAAGAAATGTTGCAGATGATGTTACAGAATCAACATGAAACATGTATGGACTCGAAAGTGAACTCTGTAACCAAATGAAACCAGAAATAACTGGTTTAGAATGATTATTATTCATAAGAACGACTCCTATGAAACTGCTCAGCTTAATTCTTGCAAACACAAACTTTATTTTTCTAAAAGCCAAAGTGGCTAAAGTGCATATGCTTTCATGTCATACATGTAGCATAGATATTTAATGTTAAAATTAATTCAATTTTAATTTAATAATTTAAAATTTGCCTTTTAATTTTATTTTTATTTATATTATTTATATATTTATATGTAATTTCCTCTAACAAGAGAAAAAACAGAAATGTCACCCTTTTTTTTCGGTAAACTTACATTAGTTGAAGAATTCTCCATTCTGAGAAAAGCAGACCTCACTGAATCAGTCAGCATTCCATATGTTAACTCTGGATTCCAACTATTTTGGTCCTTTTAGTGAAAAAGAAACACAATAGCTATCTACCGTCTCCTAACTATTTACAAACTGAAGTCTTTTCTGGGTTTTTGTTGCCTGTGGGAATGCTTTCATTAGGCATTCATACAATACTTGGCCAGATCAAGCCTTTTCAGCCTAGAATTGTATTATCGGCAATTGTTCTGACATCAGAAGCACAACGACAAAGAGTTTACGTTGCGATTACTCAATCATTCAACTGTTTGACCCTTTTCAATCCCAATTTGGCCTGATCAGGAACAGGGCCACAAAATAAGTCTTTTGATGGGATAAGGTCAAAGGGCTTGGATTAACAGAAAAACATGTAGAAAGAAAATGAAATTGATCATAGATTAAAATATCCAAAAGTATCTAAATAATAATATTATTGGCTAGGATACAAAGATATTGTGATGACATTTTTACAATTTAAACCACACATTTACACAGGGGTGGAAATTAGCACCCACCATTTGCCAAATGCGGGAAAAAGATGAAACTTATAGCTGTTCATTTCTCTGTTCTTCATTTCTCCAAGTTTGGAGGGGACGCATTTTTTGGCAAAGCAAATTAATATCTTGACGATAAATGCATGCCCTGTATATTTTCCCCAAATATTATCCTATTCATATAAAACTTAAACCAGCAGCTCATAGAACAAGTGTGATTATGTAGAAAAAGTTATTTCACTTCTAGCTCTTTATTTCTCCATGTTAGCTGGGGGAGGCATTTTTTATTAGCCTGCCGATATTTGCATGCCCTCTCTATTTTCCTCAAATATTATCCTATTGATATGAAAGTCATACCATCAGTTAAGGGTACAAATATGATTATGTAGAAAAGTCATTTCACTCTTTACTGTATGTTTCTTCAGGTTTGGAGGGGATGCATGTTTTGACAAAGCAAATTGTTAGCTTGCCGATATTTGGATATTTGCATGCCCTACCCATTTCCCCAAATATTATTCTATTGATGTGAAACTCAAAGCAGTAGCTCAGAGGAAAAGTGTGAATATGTAGAAAAGTGAAATCCCTCTTAACTCCCTATTTGGCTGAGTTAGCAGGGGATGCATATTTTGGCACAGCAAATTATGAGCTGCCAATATTTGCATGCCCTGTTTTTATTTGATCTTATAAATTCATTATGTCCCAACAAAGGGTAAGACAGCAGTAAGTGGTGCCACCATGACTGTGTCAAAACCCCCAGCTGACACAGACTGATGAATGTGAACTACTTAAGAGTTAGATTTGAGTAAAGTGGGTTCTTTATGAATATTTTTACTGTGTTGTGACATAATGAATGCAAAGATCCAACAGTCCACTAACAGGTGAGGAAGGTCATCAGCAGCCTCCAAATGTCCCTCGCCAAAAAAAATGCATGCTCTGTGCCAAAATATGCCTCCCCTGCTAACTCAGCCAAATAGAGTTAGGAAGGATTTCACTTTTCTACATAACCACACATGTTCTCTGAGCTGCTGGTGTTGTTTCAGACCAATAGGACAACAGTTGGGGGAAATGGAAGGGGGATGCAGATATTGGCAGGATAGTTATTTGCTTTGCCAAAAGATGCTTCCCCCTCCTAGCTTGAAGAAATAAAGATTTATAAAAAATAACTTTCTATATGTAATCACATTTGTTCTCTGAGCTGCTGGTCTAATTTTTATATAAATAGAATAATACTTGGGGAAAATAGAGAGGCCATGCAGATATCGGCAGGCTAATAATAGGCTTTGCCATAAAATGCCTCCCCATGCTAACTTGAAGAAATGAAGAGTTAAGAGGGATTTCACCTTTTCTACGTAATGACACTTGTTCTCTGAGCTACAGCTGTAAGTTTCATATCAACAGGACAATAGACAGGGGACGCAAATATTGGTAGGTTCAGAAATTAAAATGCATCCTCTCCTACATTAATAGACTAGACCGATGATGATATAAAATGTTCTACATAATGGGCCCCTGATTTGTAATGCTTTAAGCTATTATGGTGTTAAAATAAAAATCGGGGAATTTCAAACCATCAGCAGAACATTTTCATCAGACACTGACTGAAAAACCTTTGACTCATATGTCTCAATAAAGGTTTAAAAACCGGATTTATTTCAATTAATCTGCGAAATAAAACCCACCGTTTTAGGGCTGACATGGTTAAGAAACGTGATAATGTTACGAATATCTTTAAAAGTTTCCTCTTCGGTCAGATTTCAGTCCGTTTTCTCATCAATATGCGAGTTTAGAGCGATGCGCGCTCCCGCGACAGTTGACGGCGTGCAGTTGACGGCAGGTATGCGTTTCTCGGCATAACACCTGCTCCCGTCGTTCACTTGAAACACCCGAAACGTCTGCGACAGACCCAGGACTAGAAGGAAGGAAGGAAGGATGGATGGATGGATGGATGTTTCCATACATTTTATTTTCATCTTTCTTACTTGCGTTGATCTGGAAAATAATCTAACTGCAAACATTCCAGCGTTTTACAGGCTGTGAAGGAACACCGGGTTCTTTCTGGAACATTAAAAGCCCATAAGGTGAATGTAATCAACCTTTGATGAGACTGAAAGAAGAAATCTGTTTGTGTGTAGAGAGTTTTTTTTTTTATTTCACCTCCATTTTCATGGACCTTCAGTTCCAACATGAAACAGAAAGAATATTTTACAACTTTCCCACTGCCTTCTTTTCCTACTCTTCCAACTTTCTGCTGCCCTCCTCAGCTTTATGTTCTGCTGAAGACTTCACAAGCCTGAAACAACCCAGAGCAGCTTGTAAAAAGCCGCAGAGCACACAGTCGTCTAAAGGTGACAGCTGGATGTGTTTAATATTAACTGCTAGGAGCCGGTGTGAGCTCCATCCAGCCCAGATACCAGGCTGGCAAACAAACAAACACATCACAGATTTAGGCTCAAAGTCAAGAAGCAAAATTCAGCTCAACACTCAGGAAAAATCCCGTTGAGAAGAAGCTAAATCCCAAAGAACTCATCATGTCTCCAAAAAGCGTGAAGCCCAGAGTCCCGGCGGAGATCAGCCAGAGTGATGGAGAAGAGCTGCAGATTCAAGACATTTTTATACACATCAACACTGACAGGTTCCCCTTCACCGAGTCAGAGGCAACAGTTTATGTGTTCCTACATAAACTCCCTCTGATTTCAGGGAGGGGGCGGGCATTTATCGTATCGTTTATCATGATAAAACTCGCATCGTGAGAAGAATTTTAATTTGTCGTTCTCACCCTTAATGATGTTTAAACCCCCCAAAACAGCCCATATCGGTGTGATTGCTAGTTTTACTATTTTTTCCACTGTTGCTCAATGAGCGTATCAATAAATATCAATAAATTCAAACATATTAGTAAATGCAGTCAATGTGTACAGTTTAGTGATACGGACCACACTTCTTTATGTGACTGGTGTCCAAAGTGGAGATTTGAGAAAACTCCTATTTGTGTTTGCAGATGGTGATTCTTTTGATTCTTCCACTCATAGTTCCAGTTTTATTGTATGTTATTGCTAATCCACTGTATCGTTTTTCTACTTTACAACTATGAAATGCTTTTTGTTGTTCTCACATGAAATACACTGAAGTTAGTGGTTATTATGTGACAAAATGTGCAAAACTTTCAGTAGGTATGAAAACTTTTGTGTGTGTGTTCTTCAGAGGACTTTAATATCACATTATTCTCTACAACCTCCAGCAACCAGAGCTCACTTTGCAGCAGAATTTTGTTCTTTAACTGAACCACTTAATCTCAGATTAGACAGATTTTTTTAGGAAATAATATTTATTTAAACGTGAGCGGGTCAGAATAGAGTGAGTGTTTCCCGGAGGCAGACGGAGAAAGGCTGCTGGCCCCAGAAGGAAACGGGGGTCGCTCCAACGCTGCAGCCACAGCTGCCAGGACGAACACTTAGTGATGTTAGTCAATGTAGAACGAGCAGAGGCGAGGCCAAGATGTGGTGCATTATGGATGATGTTTGGAGACCGGAGGAAATACACGATGTCTGTGGATTATTCATGGTAGGAGGGAGGAGAGAGGGAAGAATGGATGAGGCCTTCTAGAGCTAATGATGCTACCAAAGTACGGCAGCTCAGCTGATAGTATTCCTTCAGTCTTCCTGCTGACATATCAGAGCGTTTGGAGAGTTTTTTAATCAGTAATTAGTGAAGTTGTGAATGGGATCACTGGGATGAAGCTTCAGCTGCTGCCTGAAGCAAACAACTCAGAACTCCCTGAAACAAACTCAAACAAGAGCAGCAAGATTGTTTCCTGTTCTCCAATCGGGCCGACTCCCTCGTTCCTCGTGACGCACAATCAGCTACCGTCAAAGTATCAATCAGCAATCAGGCGTCGGTTCACAGGGGAACTGCTGCTGCCAGCATCATCCCAGTCTCATTTACCGCTGTGAGCCACAGAGGACAAGCGCTGAATCCGGGTGCAGCACGGCCTCGTCTCTGTCGGATCACTCCTATTCAGCGTCTCACGTCTGCTGCACCTTGGCTTCTGCTTTACGCAGACTCTACAACAAGAACAAAACCGTTCCCATCAGACGTCCCACACCGAGGAGGCTGAGTCCAACAATCTGGCAGAGGTTGCTGAGGTACCAAGAGGCCAGAAGATTTCCCCTCAGATGGCTCTGGACTTTTCTGCTTCATGTTGCATGAAGGACCAAGTGCCAGAGCAGGAAGAGGAACTGGACTAGAGACCATGTTCAGACTGCAGAGGGATCAAACTCTCCAGCCTCTCTGGAGATTCACAGCTTCAACGTATTCAAAAGAAATGAAGAGGAAGAGCATGACTTTGGTTCAGGGTCATGGCAAAGGAAGCCAGTCTTTATTTTAAAGGATAAACAACAAACAACACAAGTTTCTTCATTTTCCCAAAGAAGTCAAACTGAGCTCAGCACAAAGAAAATAACACAATTATTCATTAAAGGAAAATTGAAATCTTATATTCACACATGGGCCATGAAGAATGAAACTGAAGGAGCTGGAGGGTTGGGATATTCATCCCTCCTAATGTTTTCAACCGCTGCCCAGCCCATCATCTCTGTGACGGCTGATGATGTCATCGCCTCTCGGTAAGCGGACGGGACTGTTACGTAACGCCGCCGAGGCGCCGTGTGCTCTGCCGAAGCGCCGAGGGAGAGGGAAACCTTCCGACGTGTGTGTCAAGGATTGAGAGTGGACAAAAAAAAAAAAGAAGCAAATCCTGCACAACTCCACTCTAAGTTATGACATAACACTTTTTGATTGTTGCCATGGAGATGGTCATGTATCACTGCTGGATTTGGTGTGGGGGGAGCAGGGATGAGTAAGGATGGGGTGTATCTGTGTGTGTGTGTTTTTTCCTTCAACATAAGATAAAACAACAATAATAAAAAACAACAGAAAGATAAAGAATGGGATTTAGGAGAACGTGATTAAAATGTATTAATATTCACAAACCAAAAATCAGATGTGAAGGACTGAGAAACAAAAGCATCGAGAGATTTGTTATTATTTCTAATTCATTTAGGATCAACACTGAAGTCAACACTTCAGTTGATGATTATGATCGTCAACATAATCAAGAATTATTTTATTATAAATCACAGTTAAGAGTCTAAAGATTAAAGATGCCGTAATTTTGGTCCATGATGACAACAAGAAGCATTTAATCATTTCATGGCAAAAGGGAATTCAATACTGTTATCAAAAGTGATTAATTTGAATGGTGAAGCGTGGGGGAGGGGCGCTCTGTGGGCGGAGCTTAGCTGGGAGGATCTATGGGTAAATGGGTGGAGCTTTGTGAGGTCAAGCGTTAAATAGTGTTCCTAAATTGGCTGTTTTGCTAGTTCAGGTATTTTATCTTCTCAAGCCGCATTTTCCTTTGAATATTAAAAAAATTTCAGCGCATATTTTGGAGTTACACTCCACAGAAAAGCCATGAATAAATGGAAGTTGACTTTTTATCGCTGGTGGTTGAGGAATGACTCGGATGGGTTGGAGGAGGTTGCTGAGGAGCGGGATGTCTGTGAGACAGAAGGCAGCCAAATGGTGCCACTGAGTTCTGGCTTATTAACTTTTTGTGAATGTTTTTCCTTCTTTGGGAAATCCTCAGAGTGACTTATAATCAAGCTGATGAGGTTCTGTTTGACAGAACTGTCAGATTCTGATCCATTCGTCCCTGTTTTTGCATTGGTCTCATCACCCTGCGGAGGACCCACATCCGTGCAAACATTTTCCAGCGGCTCTAAAACGCACGTGTCTAAATGATGCATAAATATACGCCACAGCTGGCAAGAAAGCTTACTTTATACCCGAAGAGAATACGTTCGCTGAAGCGTGCAGGACAGAAAAAGAGAGACGAGCAAGACTAATATTGACTTTCCAACAGCTGTGTGCTGAAGCGTCACGCAGCTGTTGGAAAAACAAATTTATCGCCAAACATCCAGCAGTTTGTGTTTATCGGGGAGACCTGTTATCTGCTCTCAGTCCACTCGTCTGGGTGAAAATGACTGATTGTTCCAACAGCTGCAGCATTTTATGTTTGCATCCTTCAGCTTGGAGAAAGACAAAAAAGAAAATACTGATTTAACGTTAATTGAAGAGTCTGGAACGTCTTCTGAAGTTCAGCCATGTTGCTGCCGACCTTTCACCCCTTCCAGAGGAACAGCAGGGGCCGGCGTTAACACACAAAGACACAAAGAAATCACTAAAGCATCTTTTGCCCCCGCTGGGGGCCTGTTTACAAGCTCCCCCTCGTGCATTTCCCGAGCAAATTCTGAGCGCACACGGACGGCTGGGAGCCTGTTCTGCACATGCTCAGTGGGGTGCTGGGGGCGTGACGATGATGTGGGCTGACACGCCATCGTAGTTACAGTACTGAGTAATGTGTGACATTTAAGGACTCCTGCTTTGTTCCCCCTCAGCCCCCTCTTTGCGGCCCGCGGCGGGCATTCGGCGTGCGCTTGTGCAAGGACGCAGCTCCTTTCTGCCCGGTGTGAGTGTGACAGATTCCCCTCTGCTTCCTCAGTCATCACGTGTGTGGAGTCTTAGTTTATGAATGCACACAGCTGCTACAGCAGTGAAGTGAAGTGAGAAGATGGATGATGATGGATGGCAAAAATACACTGAGAATTACTTTGAGTCCATTTTTACTGAAAGTCCATCTTCTGAACAGAAATCAGATGAAATGACGATGTCATCCATCATGTTCAGCTTAAAGGGAAGCGGCCAGTCTGGAGCTCAACTACAGCTGTCAGCTGTGTGGAGCCTGATTCCTTAAATTCACTGGTGGCTAAACTTCCACTAATGTGCTGATAGCTGAGCTAAGTCATCGTTTAGCATTTTTGGTAATTTTGAAAATGTTTAGCTCTAGCTCAGACATCACCGTCCACATCAACGATGGGGACTTCCCCTCCAATTTAAACTTTCACTTCCAACAACTTTCACTTAAAAAAAAAAGAAAAATCAGAGTTTCTTCTTGGACTAAACTTTCCCTAAGTTAAGTGTGCTGTAGCATTAGCTACTACTAGTGTTTATGATTAGTGCTTTAGGGTTAGCACATCTAATTGTTTAGTTAGCGGTGTCCATCACTGTCTAAATCATAATGATTATGTTTCATCATCAGCTTGTACGCGGCGGTGGTTTTGTTTTCTGAAGCTCATCAGTGGCTTCCGGCACCATGATGCCAGAAAACCTCCGGATGTCTGAAGATGATCATTCAAAACAAACGACTCCTCAGGGATAAACTTGTGAAGTTATTTGCGTCTTCACAGAAAACAGCAGAGCTCTCCACCTCAGAGAGCATCGGAGCGTGTTTTGTTAGAAGCTGTTTCCGTGGCAACCGCATCCAGCGTCTATGCTGCATTTCCCAACAAACAACAACCAGATCAGTCGGTGCGGCGGAGCTCACGTGGCAGAGTCCGGGCACAACCCCGGCCTCTCGGCGTAACGGCGGTGAGTCACCAGTAAACCATGGCAACGCAGGCGGCGCAGCCTCCTCTGGAGCGCCGCAGCCTGGCTGTGGACAAAGCTCACCTCCTGGTGACTCATCTCTGGACGAAGTGACTGCAGCATTCACATGAGGCGAAGCAGAGAGGTGATCTAAACTCAGTTAAGTGATGAGACGCATCAATGAAGGCCGTGAGATACTTCCACACGCAGTTTGTGAAACGTGGTGAGTCATCAGAGAGACTATAAATAAACGCTTTGAAAGAAACTGCAGGATCTGGATATGAGCTAAAAGAGAACTTCAGTCATGTACGGGTGCTGTTGGCTTTTTTACAGTAACACATTAATCCCACGTTGTAATGACCTCAGCAGGACGCCCGCTCAGCTTTGAAAAGAAAATTCCGACACATCTGCAGAGTTGTGTTAAAAGGACGCAGCGCTGCAGCTCACGGCCGCCGCTAACGAGGCTCCAGCTCAGACATCACCGTCCACAACAACGATGGGGATTTTCCCTCCAATTTAAACTTTCACTTCCAACAACTTACACTTCTTTAAAAAACAAAATCAGAGTTTCTTCTTGGACTTTGGCCACTTTGCATGTTGTCAGCGCAGGCTTTGAACCTGACCACGACCAAATATTCTGCAGTTTCTGCTTGAAATAAATAAGGACAGGAGACAGTTCTACTCTGTCTGCAGGAGAGGAAATGAAAAGCCTGACACAGAACCTGAGAGACGACATCCTGCTGCTGATCATCTACTGCAAAGTGGAAGAAAAACTTACCAATTCAGTCAGACTGAGTGAATAAATACTTCACCTTTAGCTTAAAGGCAAAGATTTCTGCTAGAAATGTAGACGTTTTTATTTATTATGATCTTAATATTATAAAATTCAATATTTTTCCAGTTGATCTGAATGCGTCTGTGGGCAGTTTGTGCTAGCAACGCACTGCATGCTGAACAAGCAAGCAGCACTCAACAGAAAAGATTCAAAATGTTTCAATATTTGGACACTGCAGGATGAGCGAGGCATAATAACAGCAGCTATGTTCATATTGCACTAGTGAACTTTTCAGCTTATGGTTCTATTCGTGCAAGAATCATCATAATCCTCTGAAAATGCACCGGACCAAAGAGTGAAAGAGTAAAGAAAAATTATTAAAGCATCTCCAAAAAGCCTGGGGAAATATTATAAAAATATTTTAAAAGATTATAGCATACTGCATGAAAGGAACACATAAATAAATACATAATTAGATTAAAAATGCAGAACTCTACATCTTCAAGATGAATAGCTTCACCTGTAATGAGCTTCCACATACATATTGTTTTTTACTTGCTTATTTGATTTATATGACCAATTATGCAAATTTAAGCAACTTTATTGCAGCCAATAGCTACTTTCCTTACTGAGTAGATGGTAGCAGATGTCTCAGCTGAGCCCATTTGACTAATGTCTGCATCCGGACATACCTGCTGCTTTATAATATCAATAACCAGCTGAGATCATAAGGCTTCCAGTCACTAATTTAAACTTTCCCAGTTTAAATTAGTTACTGTACTGGAGTTCCTGCAGCTTGGAGGGACTCTACAGTAAAATGCTGCATTTTAAAGCTAAAAACAAAATACTCATGGGATCACTTGGGTTTAGAACTCGGTTTTGCTCCTAGAATTCATCTGTTCACAAAAACAGCATTAAAATCAGTTAGACAGGCAGTTAATGACATTTTGGAACCGCTACTAACAGCGTCGTGATTTAAAGGTTAAAAATTGTTTGAAATGCAGAGAGTCAGTCTGGACGGAGCTTGTTCATGACAGCACTGCTGTAAGTGGTTTATAACCGTGGAGGCTCACAGAAACACTGTGTGTAAGCCTGCATGTCCTCTGAAGCTCCTGGGACTGCAGCAGCAAGAGGACGACGCCTGCTGAACTCAGGAAAGTCTCGGCATCAGTCGCAGCAGTGGGATAAATCTTTAAAGGCATGTCGAGTCCCTTCAGCTGCTGGTAAACAATCAGAGCTCCGCGATTCAGAGGGGAAAACCTGTGTTGTGTTTCGCAAACTTTGCTGCTTCCGTTTAATTTCTGGATTGTTGTGCAGTGATGAGATGAGTGTTAAATCAATGCAAAGAAATTTATGGGTTTAAAATACTTTCTTTCAGTCAGCATGGTCAGATTGTTGGCCCAAGTGAAGCTGGGAAGGACTTCATCTGAAATCACAACGTCAGTCTAATTAGATGTGCTTTAATTCATTGTCTTGCGTTGCCAAAATCTCCTCCTGACAGATCATCACTTTGAATTAAAATGCCCAGTGGTCCCATTTTCTACTGAGCTATAATGTTTGAGCTTAAGACTGACAATTATTATTCATTAATAATAAACAGTAATAATGGTAATAATAATACATTTATTTAAAATTGCCTTTCACTGTAAGGTAAAAAACTCCAATGTATATCAAAAGTAACAATTGAAACAGAAGTGCAATAAAAGAGAGCTAAGAAAAATATGCTAATGTAAGAAGATTGTCAGTATTTAATATCACAAATAAATATGTCATGCTTCACAGAGCTACATTTTAACAATGTAGAATTGTTTTCTTTAGTGCATGAATAATGAGTCAAAAGTGCAGATCAGTGATTTTAATGTAGCTCTCCTGTTAGCGGATTAGCACAAGTGTTTCCACCACTGGTCATAACGATAAAATAAAAACATATTTTTGGTTTTAACGAGATATAAATCTCGATAGAACCATAAACTTTCTTGTTTAGCGAATTTTGTATCTCGCTATAGCAATGCAATTTTTTGCTTTAGTAACATTCTGCTGCTGCATTATTAATTTTCTATCTCTGGCAGTTAAACACTTCCACAAATAGAATATCAGCGCAAAATATGTATCTCTGAGGTTTATTATTCTCAAGTGTCACCGTTGCTTTTCTCGTTCTGCTCATGATCTGATCAGTGATTCTGAAAAGCAAACTTTGCCTTCTTCCCATAGTAACAGCTTCCGCACTGAGGGGTGTTATGTTGCACTCAGCTAAGGGGTGTTCCCTGGTTAAGAGTCAACACACAGCTTCAGTTATTACAGCTGGAAACTAGAGATCAGGCCTGAAATCTGGATGTAGTGATGGACCTGAACCTTCAAAACGTATAAAGACAATTACAAAGTCGGCCTTCTATCACGAAAAACATTTCCAGGATTAAAGGACTAATGTCCCAACAAGATCTAGAGAAACTCATCCATGTGTTTGTCTTTAGATTACTGAAAGAGTGTCAAGAAGTAATGGCAAAGGCCCTTTGTGGAGGATTGACTGTGGACTGTAGAGAAGCCTGTTTGGGTGTTGGAACCAGGAGTGGTGGGAATTATGATGTGTTTCATTGACACAGACTGCTTTCATGAATTCATAATTATGATTTTCAACCAGTGTTTATGTCCAAAGTTATTGCGTCTGACTTCTTGTGAAATATGAAGCATGTCTCAGTTAAAAGTCAGTCAGGTAAAAGACAACATGACCGTTCAGACCGCAGACGCTGTGAAAACTATCGAATACGTATCTGATTTAGTTCCACATGTGGAAGTGGTGCGGATCAGGTTTTGTGAGGATGAAAATATCAGAATCAGGATGTTCAGTCTGCCGTGAAAAAGTCAGATTTGAGTCGCATTCAGCTGCTGTCTGGACAGAACTTCACTGATTCCTCTGTTTGTCTCTGCTGGAACATTTTTTCACATAAATTTAACATATTTGCCAACAGAAATCTTTGAAACTTGTTGTTCAGTGTACCACAGAGATATTTTTTTAAAAAACTAAGCATGTTAAAGGCAAAACCTTTGGTCATGCCTGCCTTACACCCCTGAGCAAAAAACCGGAGGACAATTAAAAGAAAAGCAGTGAGAAACAAACAAAACGTCACTGTGGATTAATGTTGTAGAGCAGCTAAAACAAGCCCAGAACCAGCAGGAGCTGTTGTAGAGGGAAGGTTCTGACTCGGCTCGGCTAATTGCAGTGATGGATTGGTCCAGTTCCCCTGAGCTCCAAGCTCCTGATCCTGCAATAACCAAACAAGATGACTTTGCCAAGCTGCACATGTGGCAGTTATGAAAGAACTTTGCCATCATCAGTAGCAGCAGCCCAGTGATGTCACTGCAACGCCAAAGCACCGATTCCTCAGAGGAAGCCGGTCGGGCCGCTCCGTGGGTCAGCTTAAGATTTGACTGGTGACGGGCTGACGGTGAGACCCCTTCCTTCTTTTAAGATCTGATTAATGCATCAAACCCTCGCTCGCTGCAGACACGTGAGGAATCCCACGTGAAGCGAGGCGAGCACGCCGACGCGCTCTGCGGCTCGCTGCAGAACCCGGCAGCTCCCTCGCATTAATCAATACTGCTCCAAAACCTTCAGCCAAAAACCGCAGGCGCTCCAACACACACCGCATTCTTCACAGGGAAGCCCCGATTAAGTCACTGCAGCTCGCTTTTAATAACAGAGGAGGAGGAAAACACCCCTGGAGAGAGCAGTCACACGGAAGGAGGAAGAGGATGGGAAACGGAGGGCCGCCGAAGCACAGTTCACCGTTTACATGGGATTTCTACCACGGCTTATTAAGGCCGTTAAAGAGAGGAAACATGGGAATACATTTCTGTCGAAAACTCTGAGATGTTTTGGGATTAATCTCAGAAAATTGTTGACATTTGGACATTTCTAAGTTTTGTTCTTAAAAATTTCTGAGATTAATCTCAAAATTTCAGAATTTTTTTCTAGCAGATTTTTTAACTTTTTAAACTCAGAAATTTCCATGTTGTTTTTTTTTATTCTAAGATTAATATCAAAAGAAGTTTTTTCTAGTAAAATTACGACTCAGAAATTTCCTTTATTTCCCCCCAAATGATATTTTTTGGCAGAAATTTACAACTTTATTTTTCTATCTACAATGGCCAGATTTTGCCATATACAAGGCTACAGTAATATTTACTGCAGATGGGAACTACAGATTACTTTTGTTGATCTTTTGATGAAGAAACATTACGCTTCTGAGACAAATCTGGGCTCAGAAGTGCTAAAATGAACAACTCTTCATTAATTAACATTAAACAACTCCCAGAACAAATTCCCAGAGCCAACTGTTCTTTTTTCCATCTTGACTGATAAATGATGCGGCGATGAGGAGCAGAAGACAATAAACAAGGGCCTGAAATCAACAGAAGCAGCGGGGTTCTCATGATCAAACTCATGGAGGCGGTTTGGAGAGGAGAAAAATTAGCAAACGAGCAGCTCTTCCTTCCCCTCTGCTTCCCAGCTCTCGATCAGCAGGTTTCTAATTTCAGGCGACAATCAGCTGGAAGCGAACAGTTCGCATCATCAGCCAGCTCTCTCAGGAAATACACATGAAGGATGCTACATGATCAGATGTATGATTAGACAATCACTTTATTAGTAAAGAATAAAAACAAGATCAGAAATAGTCGGCTTGCAGTGGATGATAAGATAAAAACAGTAAAGTACAACGCACCTCGGGATTCAAATAATTCAGTTCAAAAATGCTTTTTTGATTTGAAAGGTGAATTTAAAAAAATGATTTGTGGGTGTTTAGCACCACAGCCACTCGCACATTGCTAAAATACTTGAAATCCTGTCTAAAAATATCCATTTTAATACTTCAAACACCAAATATACTTTAATAAACATTAATTCACCCGGTGGAAACTTAGCAGAAGCTAACATCTACAGTCCTTCTTGGCGCCACTATTTGGGGTTCAGCCAATCAGCACCAAGGAAACAATTCTCATTTTATTTTAATTAATTTAGGTATGCTCTAGGACAAAAAATATGTCAATAGGCAAATTTTCTGTGAGTAATTTATATAATACCGTAGGCCAGAAACGATTGATCATCATTAGTCGACTAGTGAAATAATAGTCATCTACTTTAGTCATCAACTCATTGTTACAGATTCAAACCAGAACATTTATTTAAACACTCAGATCAGTAATTAAACAAAATGTACAAAACCCATTTATATTTTAGAAATTAAGATGAAAAAGGTCACTCCTTGCTACTTCTGTGGGATTTTTGATGGAAACTAGGAGTCAGGTGGCACTAATCAGGAGTATTGATCGAGTGCGAGTGTCACTATAGAAACAGGACTTCTGTCTTTTTGCAGCTTTAGGGGAGTTAGGGCAGCACCAGGAGGGACGGACAACGACGACTGCTGTCCGCAAATCTGTGAAGGGTTTCCAGCTGCTTGCAAATAATTTAAAATCCATCGTTCTGCTGAGACAACAGTTATTAACTAGAGGACGACGTTTAAGACAGCTGCCAGTCTTCCCAGTAGAGGACATTCCATCAAATAAACCCGCAGTATCGACAATATGATGCTTGTTTTACCCTTCTTCTCTTTCAATCATCAGTTTTTAAATATCTCCTTAACTTTCTCTTATTTATCAGGTGAAGGATGACAATTACCCCCAAACAGGTGTTTCTCCGTCCCAAGAGGACGGACCACCAAAGCAGATGGAGGTTATTGAGCAGGACCGGCGCTGTCCTCGGGAGGGAAGCGCGGGTTAAAGCCTCCGGGTCGGGCCGCTTTAAATTTAGCAGCAAGAGGAGGAAAGAAGCAGTTCCTGCGTCATCAACAAGGGAGAAGAGTAATATGAACTTTGACCCCAGCTCCGTTTATAGATGGAGGCAGGTAACCTTGGGAAAGTGAGATGGAGGTTGATGATTTTGCGACACAAACTCTTGAGAGAGAGGTGACCGATCCTCTCCTTCATTTAGGTATTTCTATGTTCACACATCAAAATCCTGTTTCAGTTTTACAAAAGTATTCACACTAATAAAACTTTTTATTTTTCATTTCGTCACAACCGGAAACTTCTGGGTATTTTATTGGTGTTTTATGTGACACTCCAACACATAGTTAGCAGCGCTTCACTGAAACCAGCAGACTGAGATGGATGGAGAGGAGTAAAGTTTTGTCTCCAAAAAGTTACTCAAGTCAATGTAACTGAGGAAATGTAACTAGTTTCTGCTCAACTCTGTTGTTAAGCATTAACGACTCCAGACATCCAGACGAGTAATGATGCCAGAGACACATCCTGTAGGTAATGTCCACACGCTAGTCGCTCTGCATGATAGTGATTAGCATGATTAGCCATCATGCTAATGTTAGCCTTAGAGCTAAAATAAGCATTTTATTTAATTTTTGAAATATTATCTGAGGTTTACATACTGAATGGAGCGAGTCAATGTTAGTCAGTGATTACCCACATGATATTGACCACATCTTAGCTAACTTTGGGATTTTTATTAATTTTCGGTATCAGAATGCCTGATTCATTTCTGACTGATGCGCACACTTTGGCAAGTCCCGTTTAAATGTTTTCAACCATGAGTTATTATTATCCTTCCACTTCAGAACCATACACTACTTTGATTTTCCTGGACACCTGAAATCCTATAGCAACACATCAAAGTTAGATGATACTGTGGAAACATGAAGGGAAGAAGAAGGTGAGATGGAGAAAGTCAGCAGAAGGTGAGAATAATCCCAATGATGTGCCGGACTGTGCAAAACCACAGCGGCAGCAGCATGAACGTCACCGCCTGCTGGAAATCATATGACCGTCCAAACTAGGTTAGTCCACATTAGGGGAACCGAAGACGGGAGAAACAGAGAGAATGATTTGTTTCCCATTTTTCGCTTTTCTTATTTTAGCCTCCTCTCTCTATACTGGAGCAAAGGAAAGCGGAGAACACTTGTGTCCTCTTTCTTTCATCCCGCCTTACCTGGAGCGGTGCAGTTCTTGGGCTCTTCATCAATCTCCTCTTCCTCCAGGCTGCTGTTGGACGTCTCCTGCAGCAGCTTCCGTCCAACGCGTCTCTCCTGGCCCTCAGCCGAGGCGGGAAAATCTGGAGGAAGACATTTTTAAACATTTCATTTCAGATAAAGTTTAGAACAATTTGAGTTGAAAGTCTGAATGCATGTCTTCAGGTGTGACATATTTCTATAACTGCAGGACAGAGAAGGAGATGGGAGGCAGTGCAGAGACTGGCCTGCAGTACTGCAGCAAGTTCTGGTCGTCAGATACAGATCAGAACTTCTGGACCAGAACTTCTGTGGTATTTCTGTCTGCTCTGGCTTTTTCTTGGTAAAACCAAGCTATCCGCATAATCAACATAGATATCGCTACAGAGATGGGAGCTTGAGGTTTCCTTCTGGATGAACTTACCATTTTTTTCTGTGCAGGTGTTGAAATCCCGTTTCAAGAGTCTAATATATTGGTTTTGAAGACAGGATTTCATAACATTAGACCGGTTTTCATGATATCTAACATTTGTTTGATGAAATGTTTAAGAATAACAAAATCTGACGAAATGTGTTGAAGGAAAATTACTTTTCCACAGCACTTTGCTTTCCTCCCAAGCAGACAGATGTTGTGATCAGGAGTTCTTTGGGCTCCTGGAGATTTTTTAGAGGGTTTCTTGGCCTTTCTGTCTCATTATTAGTCAGAACTGTGGATCAAAACACACTTCAGAGACGCTCTGGTTGATTGAGAAGAAAATATGAGGGATGCCTTGAGGCTTCTGTGTCTGTTTGGGAAGTGAGTTGCTGGAATGCTTCGGGTTTATCTGACCTGCTAATTCACTCACTAAACGGGGAAATTCATGATTTTCCAAAACAAAATCCTCCTGGGAGGGGAGTGGAGCAACAGCACAGCCCACTAAGTGCGGCTCCCACTGTGGCTACATCTGCACATTCTTCCAGAAAGCAGCAGCTCCACAGAATTCGTTTCATCCTTCACGGAGCCCGGCAGGAGCGCGCTGCCCTTTTCCACCCTGCCAACCACAGACCCGACCCAAAACATGGATTCAGATGGAATGAAGGAGCCGCTCAACAAGCCTGGGGGGCCGTGTGAACTCCTCACCTATCTTTACCTCCACCGCAGCAAACGCAGCAGAGGCCACCGCTCCGCCCTCCTCCTATCTGTCCCGACCTTCTGCACGGAGCGACGAAGCGGAGTGGGAATGATTAGAGTGGTTCGGCGAGGAGTGCTGCACTCCCGCATGACTTTATTATTTGCATCATAAATATTAAACTCATATTCCTATAAGCTGGGTAACAAAGCGCATCGGGTTTGTTGGAAATGTGTGCAGAGCTGACACGCTTAGAGTCACAGCCAGAGGAGGCAGACGTGACATAAATGTTACATTTTTGTGCTTCTCTGTGTTATTGAAGGACAATTTAAACAATTTCTCAAGTCCATCCATCCATTTTCTGTTCACCCTTGTCCCTTAATGGGGTCGGGAGGTGCTGGTTCCAGCAAGCGTTCCGGGTGAGAGGCGGGGTCACCTGGACAGGTCACCAGTCTGTCGTAGGGCAACACAGAGACATACAGGCAAACAACAATGCACTCACTCAATTTGGACAATTTGGATGGGCCAATTAACCTGACAGTTAATTGGACTGTGGGAGGAAGCCGGAGTACCCAGAGAGAGCCCACTGTGCAGAAAGACCCCGGGCCGGGAATCGAACCCAGAACCTTCTTGCTGCAGCTCTACCAACTGCGCCACTGTGCAGCCCTTAATTCCTCAAGTTTTAAACTAATTTATCAGCAAATGTAAGGAATCTATTGGGAGAGTCCATGTTACCAGCGCTGATCCTACTTCATAACTTCTGCAGTTTACTCTGACCAGCTGGATATGGACTCCTGGACCAAACCCTGACTGATGATGAAACATCTTCATTCTTGGAGTGTTTTTGGCTTTTGTTTCTCCACCTGCGCTTTGGGTCCAGGCCTGAGCTTCTCAGTCGGGTTAAAGCAGAGACGGACCAATCAATTCACTAGAGATCAGACAGTTTTTCTTCAATCTGCTCTGACTGGGGATCAGGCGGGTCAAATACCCAAAAACTAGACTTAATGACGCCATCAAAAAAAAATTCTGCTGTAATCTATTTTTCCTGTCAGTTTTTTAAATGATTTAATTTTCATTCAGTTTAATTAATATTCAACAAGCTGAACAAAGAATCTGCATCAAGCTGATGAATCCATGTCACTTTTTCTCAATGGTGACAACAACTACTGACCGTGGCCTCGACAATATAAACTATGAAATTAAACGATTAAACTTAAATTATGAACGGTTCACCTTCTGCAGCCTGAACACAACTTCCTCCTGACCCACATGGACCTGAATCTCAGAGATTTGATCTGGAGGCTGAGTCTGTGCTCTGCTGCCAAAGTTTTGAAATCGGGGAACATTTCTCCAGTTGAACTGATTAGAAACCTTTCTGAACGAGAGTTTTTCTGAACCAGCAATCCCTCCACATGGCTTCACCATGAGGAAATCCCCCAGCAGGAACTTCTTATGAAGCAGACGTGCTCAAAAGCTTCCATACTCAGACATTATACTCGGATGGTTTAGTTTCCTCCACAATGTTCTCTGCGAAGTGACGGATGGTCTTCAGATTTTTTTCATCACCGTTTAAAACCAATAAGTCAAAAATGGAAAATATTTGGTTACTGCCACTTCCTCTTTAGGATATCTGGTTCGATAATTAAATAATCCTGGAATTCCTTCATTTTTTTGTTCTGTTTAAAACTGCCATCTCTTCCATAATTAAACCTGCAGCACATTTTGCATTTTCTTAGTCTTTAAAAAAAGTTTGAGAAGCAGCATTCAGTTTTTCTGCACCACAATTCTGGAACAAACTGCCAGAAAACCACAAAGATGCTGAAAAACAGAGACCCTTTAAATCAAGAGTAAAACTCTACCACCTTTGATGCAACTGGAACATTAATCAATAAATTTGATGCATATTTTCTTAATGATTTTGAAATGTTTGCTGCTTGTTTCACAGTTGGTTTTTATGCTGCGAAGCACTTTGAACTCTTTGAAATGTGATACGCAAATAAACTTTGCTCGGTCAAAATCAGAACCAACTCTTCAAATCTCAGGGAAAGTCATTGTCAGTCCAGAAAACTCTGTGCGTCTCCACAGAGTTTTCTGGCCCCAGGTCCAAAACCTCAAAGTTCTGATCTTTGGATGATTTAGTTCATCGTGAAAAACACACAGATCAACACCAAACTCCTCCTGGATTTTTGAGAAAAGTTGGATGTGAAGTGACCTCACACACATCGTTTCCTCTCCGGATGTCCCAAACATTCAGAATTCATCAGTGGAAATGACAGCAGTTTTTCTGCTGCTCATCTTCATTTCAGTGTATTTTTGAGGTCGTTTTAGACAAGATTTCATGTCCCAAACTCTTCACCTCTTTGTGCACGCAGATGTTGAGCAAGCTCTGCGCTGGTGGCAACACGATTCTGCCGGAAAATCTCTAAACAAGAGAATCCAGGAGTTCACAGGAACATCTTAGACATCCAGAAACCTTCTGCTCTGCAGCTGAACATCTCAACTTTAAGTTTTTAATAATCCAGAAATCAACAACAAAAACAAGCCAATAAAGGTCTTTGCAATAATTTAGTATTAATGCGATCAGTCTGCACTGCAATCCAATAATAATAATGAGTCACTGCAGAAACCATAAAGCCATAAAGACTCACTGACGAAGCATAAATCACAACCATCCTGCTGTCCCGACCACAAAAGGTGTTAAAGTCATCTGACGCGAGCCGCCGCTGACTCACACGTCCGGTTTGGAGTTTAGAGGAAAACCGAGAGACGATGGAGACAATCTGGACAACAAGCGTCGTTAACTTCAGGTGTGTGTGATCTGTTTGCAGGAACCAATGAGGTTGCAGAGTGTGTGGCTTGATTTCACAGCTCTGCAGGTGAAACACCTGAATATAAAAAAAAGTCAATACAGAAACGTAGGTCTGTGCAGAAAACTAAGTTCTGTACAGAGAAAGAACTTAATATCTGGACTTGGTTCCTTTTGCGTGATTTAATGCGTCCATCCAGTGTGACGCGGAGGAGTCCAGCGTGTCGCTCTGCTGAGGCAGGCAGGTGATGTAACAGCGCCTTCCTGTCGGGTTCAGGTGAGTTTGCAGTGATTTGTTGGTCATAAAAGCAGGTACGGTCCATTTGGCATGTGGACCTGTAACAAGTCCTGCTGGAAAATAAAATTAGCATCTCCATAAAGTCCATAAAGCCCCTCTGATTTTATTTTTCTTACAAACGAAATACAAACTTCACTTTCGTCTGAAAAGAGAACTTTAAACCTGTTCTGGTTCTCCTTAGCTAAGATGCTTCTAGCGTTGTCTCTGGTGCATTAGCGGCTCAACACAAGGACTCTGGCGGGTCTAGTCCAAGTTGCTGACATGTCTGTGAGGTCCAACCTCAGGCTCTAATTCCAGACCATCTCTGGTAAATCTCCCTCAAACTCTTTAAAACATCTTTACTATCCATTCTACACTCTGGTTATCCATCATGGTTGCACATCTCCACAGTTTTTCCATCCACTAAACTTTCCATACATGTGCTTGGATAAGCCCTTCTGTGACCAACTTGGTTCTTCTTGTGACCACCTCTCCCTGTGCAGGGTGTTACTGACCTGTCTTGATTGTGTGTGTCAAACTCCAGGTTTGGGGGCCAAATCTGGCCCGCCATGTGACTCTAGGGCCACATAAATACAACAGGTAAACAGCTGTGGCCGTTTAGCTTGAAGCTGATTTTTTTTCTGTATAGTGCCAAATTACATCAATGTGAAAATATTTTCAGTATTATTAAATATTAAGATGCTTTCACTGAGTGCAGAGTGAGCTATTATTAATATGTTTGAACTTTGTTGACAGGTTTTATCAGTGTTTTCTGCCACAATTGGCTCCTTGAGGATATTTATAATCTTGATATGGCTCAAAATCAAAGTGAGTTTGACTTCCTGCTGTAAAACATCACATTTCTATGTTAAAGGGATTTTTTTAGCAGTAAGTAAAATTCTAGTTTTGGGTTTTATTAGCTCTTTGCCATAATCATTTAAATGAACTGAAATAAACGCTTTATTCATTTGTTTATCTCTGTTTTGCATTTTTATTTTTAGATTATTTATTTCATCATCTGACAACGAGCCGTTTTTTGTTCGGAGATCCATGAAGTTTGTTGTAGTTTTACAAACAGATAGAAAATAAATCATTCAGGGTTTTAACATGGAGGGGGAAGAGATGCTGAAAGGACACAGTGTAATAATCAATCTTCATTTCTCACCTGGATTTTCCCTGAAGTATGACAAGCCCTTCGCTGCCAGCAGGAATCCTCCGAACAAGCAGATCTGGATCAAAACCAGCTCCTTTCGCCGTTTCCGCCTCGCCTTCACCCTCCTCCGGTTCGGTGTCGCTCCATCCCGGCGCCGGATACCCGGCGGAGACATCTCCTGCTCGGCTGCCTCATCCATACGGATCTCCCTACCCCTTCTTCCTGCCTCCTGAAGCCGCCACAGAACCAGAGCAGGGATGAAGCAGGAGCTCCGGGAATTCCAGGGAAGCAGCTTTCTGCCCCCCGAAGTGAAGGAGAGAGGGGTAAAAAGTTGGAGAGTGATACCGGGGAGGTTCTGTGAGGCAAAGCGGGCCGAACCGAACTGAGCTCCTGCTTTAGAGAGCCGGGTTGTCTCGTAATGTCATGTCAGAATCTGGTTTCCGAGGCGGTGAGGCTGCGGGCGGCTGCGGGAGCGGGAGCGGGAGCGCTCCATGGATGCGTGTCTGCTGCTGAGAAACAGAGAGGTGCGGGGAGCGCGCACTCTCACAGCCACGCAATAATCTGGAGGCTGAGCACTGCTGGCAAAAAAATAAATAAATAAATAATAAAGCTCACAGGCCGGCCGCTGTCTGTCTCCCTGAACCTTCAGCACCTTTACATGTTTTAGGTTTTCTTCCCAGAGGCGTTCCTAGGATTCACTGGGGCCCAACCCAGAAATGAACCCACTGACATTAAAACCAGTGAGAAGCTCTGCAGGAATGTTCCAACACGTGTGATTTGGTTCACATGCAGACCAATGATGGGCATGCAAATAATCTGATGTTCAGCTTTACAAGTATTAGCAAAGGCCATTATTCTGTTCATTCACATAGCAACAATTAACAACAAATGTCATTTTTCTAAGACGACCCAGAAGGGATAACAAAATGCAAAAGCCACAAAACAAAAGCAGCCACAACAGAAGTTATGCTAAAATGAATGTGCTGGTAAAACACAACTTATGCTAAACTTGTTCACTTAACTTCCATTTTATATTAATTCTGGTTTTTTATTTCCGTTTTTCTTGTAATAAACTTCTGCAAACTTCCATTTTAGCGTTTTGCTAAAACAGAAGTACTGCAAAACCGGAACTTCTGCTTTAGCATAACTTCCATTGTAGCATAATTTCGTTTTTGTAATAATTCTGTTTTAGCATCATTCAATTTTATGCTAAAATGGAATTAATGATAAGCTCGCTAACATCTGTTTTAGCATAACTTTTGGTTTAGCGTTGTGCTGAAACAAAATCAAATTTGAGTATTTTAGCATAAATTCCAGTTTGGTATAAACTGTGTTTTTGGACTTTGGTAGGTGTTGAAACAAACAGCTCCGTGTCATAAGTCACTCCTTTCCATTAACAACTGAGTGTCATGATTACAAATGTTCTCCATGGCTGAAGTCTACTGACAGCATTCTCTAAGAGCAGAGAAATACATCATCATTAGCATCAGCTAATGGCTAAAACCTTCAGTGGTGGGAAGTAACAAAGTACAAGTACTTTGTTACTGTACTTACGTACAATATTTGAGTACTTTCTCCACCACTGAAAACCTTAAGACAAGGCATAGAAATTGTCGTTTTGCAACGTTGCCATGAATCCACGGGAGGTGGCCTGATATAATCTATGAAGAAATTTAACTGAACCCACATCATCTCATTACTGAGACATTAGCCCAGTGTAATGACCCAGAATTAATCGACAAAGACGCTGAGGCTTTAAAGAAGCCATTTGCTAACATTAACACATTGTGACCGTAAGCAAACCGTTCTGGTTCGCCAGTATTTGTACTCAAAACTGAGGTATTATAAATTAAACATAAACCTACAGATTTGATCAGGATACATGTTTGTTTGACATTTACGGTTGTGTGAAGTTTACTTGCATGTGGCTGTAGAGCCTTTGTGCAGGTTTTCCCCTGCGGCTCTGACAATTGCTGGAGGAATACAGATAAACTGACCCAGTTGTGAAGAACTGTGACGAAGAAAACTTTATCCTGCAGTTCAATAACCAGAGGTTTGCTCCTGCTGGGGGAGAAATAAGAGAACTTTCCGGAAAGAATCACTTTAACAACTTATTGTTACAAAATTTCAGTACATAAACATATAATTGACTAACAGGAAAATAAAGAAGAGATGAACAGCTTATCTTGTGATCAAAGCCAACCGTGAGGAAGTGTCTGATCTCATCTGGAAATCCTCTGAACATCTTTGTTGTTGAAAGTTTCAGCTTTTCATGGATTTCATGGACAGATTCCAGGCCGTTTCTGCCATTCACCCGGATTTGTGGCGGTGCATCAGGATCCGCCTCTCTGTCTGTGGTTTTCTTCACATCTTTCTGATTGTTCGTTATGTGTAGCTGCTTCCAATTAGAGCTCTTCCTAAAGCCATTTCATGTTGGTGTGCCTCAGGGTTCTGTTTTGGAGCTTATTATTCTTGGTTTAAAAAATAGAAGTCAACAAAAAACACCTTGAGAAAAAAAATGTCTATTCAACCAAAACTGGACATTTTAATAACATTTCTGCTGGTATTGCACATCCATTTATGCTCTGTTTTTATTTGTCATATATATATTTTAAAGTCATCCTTTGTAAGTTGCAAATCCCTTGGATGATATTTCTGATAAGTGCATAGTATTTTTTATGTTATGTTGTTTATATTTAACACCATTTAATGTGGGAACCAACAAACCTTGATGCTGCTGTTACACCTGCATTTCTCCACTTTGGACGATAAAGAATATTTTTATTCTTTTCTAAAGGTCAAAGAAGCAGGACTCTGGAATGACCTCCCCTCTTGTTTGACATCAGTGAATTAGTAAAGTTAAAACTTATCTTTTTACAATTTCTTTTCAGTAATTATTTGAGGAACTTATGCACTTTGTGAATCCTGAATTATTCTGACTGGTTAAGGTAAAATGCGTCTCTAGGACAATGAATAAATCCTCCTGGAGGTTTCAGTTCAACAGCAGAATGGAAAAAGTGGTGGGAGCTGCTAGCAGCTGGTGTCATTGTGCTTTATTAACCCTTTAAAGGCAGAAATCCCAGGACCTGACCAACGACAGGCCCACCAAGCCGCCATGAAACCAACCCTCACTGCAGTTTGTTCAGACAGGGCATGAATTCCCAAACTCCCAGACACACACACACACACACACACCCCCACGCAAACACACAACACAAGAAAAAAACACTAAGGAGAAGAAGGAGGAGGGGGAAACAAATTAAATCCAGTTAAATTGTTTTTCCATAGCCAGTGGGCTTGGCACAGGCCTCTCACACAGACATGCAGGAGATGCAAGATAAACAAAGCAGCCTGAGATGTAAGAAAATCCTAGGAATTTCAGCCACTTTTCCTGTTTCACAAAAAAGTCCCAAACTTCCAAGCAGAAGACAAACGTGTGTCCACGCCCGCTCTGATTGATCGCATCCTTCTGGGATGTTTACCGCATCGATAACCCTCCTCTCCTCTCCGCCTGGCACCGACTTCACTGCGGAGGAGAAGCTGCAGTCTGCGCGCAGGCAGACGTATCTGGGTCGCCGTCTTCTCCGGTCCGGGCCGCTCCTCACCTCAGCATGGAGAAACCTCAGCTCGGCACCACAGGAGGGAATCGGGAAGAGGGTGAGGGATACGGCACGCTTGGCCAGGAATAGCTTCCTGAGGTAAAAAAGAGCAAAGCTAATGTTAGGCCAGCCAGCTGCTTCTGAGCGGAAATAAGGACAAGCTTTCCTGCACTTGCATCACATGAGGCAGCTGCAGAAGTATTCACACCATTTTAACTCCTGTATTTGTAGCTTTTTGGAGTGTTTCTACCGGGTTTGCACGTTTAGATTCAGATTATTTTGATAAAACGGCTCAAGCTTTTTATTTCCCTTTGGAATCTATAAAGTATTTTGGAATTTGAATTTTTGAACAGATTCTCAGTCAGGTTGGAGGTTGAACATCTGTCAATGTCCGTTTTCAAGTATTTCCACAGATTATTCATATGATTTAGGTTTAGACTTTGACTAGGCCATTCCAACATGTGAATATTCTTTGTCTCAATAGTTCTTAAAGAGACGCCCAATTCAAAGGCATTAAAACCAGGAGGTAAAATTTATTTTGAGTCATATTTGATAGATATAGCATTTTTATAACAACTGAAGTTAGAATAGTCACTTGGTTATGCTTTAAAACGGCCGTATGTGACTTTAAAACACATAATACTGGCCCTTTACCGTCATTGTTAGTTTTGGGTGGATGACTTTGTTTTTGGGTCTGATGAGTAATTTTTGAAGATCAACACGGAAAACTAAGGAAATGATCAGGAAATCATCAACAGCAGTAAACAGGTTCCACTGAACTAGTGGATAATTATAAATATTTGGAGATTTTTCTTCACAACGTTTCTCCTTTAGGCCACAATTTGGTTCAACAAAAAAGGCCCAAAACCGTCTGGAAACTGAGTTTTTAATGTTTCATCTGTATTTATGACTTAAAAAAAAGTTTCATTGAATCTGTTTTAACGTTTTGTATCATTGTGAGGTAAGATTATCTGTCTCTGGTCACTGAAATCATGCTGGGTGATAAAGCCTGTGTGCTTCTATAAGAAAGGTAAACTGTTATGTGTAGACTAGGGCTGCAGCTAGTGACTACTTTAGTAATCGATTTCTCTATCAAATATTCTCAAGATTAATCTGAAAAAAACATTTGGCACATTCTACATTTCTTTTGCATCACTGCACATTGCAGTGATGTTGATGCTGAAGGATCAAACTTGTGCTGTTTTGTCCGTAATCTGATTTTTGTGTTTGACATGAAGACATGTTGCAAATTCATTTCCCATTGGAGACAATAAGATTATACCTGAGTGTCGGTGTGGTGGACGTCCGTGTCTCGGTAGGTGTCCGTTGGTCTTCATAATGCTGGTTGTTCTCTAAGGAACTCTGAGGCCAGAAACAAAACATCTGGGTTTAAAGTGCGATTAAACCAAACACAGCTGGACTATGTTTACCTATTAGGTAACTTCTTAGCTCCACTAGATATTATCTAGACGGATCAGAGTAAAGTGGCCTGATTATGGTTTACTATTTTCAAATATTTATTGGTAAAAACAAAAAATAATGTGGAAAAGCCTGATTTTCCCTGGGCTTCATAGTACTTTGCTCTGGTTTGTCATAAAATCCAAATAATTCCGGAGAAGTTTATGGTTGTTAGACGATAAAAATGTGGAAAGTTGCAAAGAACTGCCAACGCACAAAGGAAATGACGACAACCACACAAACGTGAATGCTTTTAAAATTCATACAGTAACAAAATATACATTCAGTCCTGCCAGAACCAAGCAGGGCAGCTGTCCTAAAGTTCATCTTTAATTTTCCCCAAACGCCAAAAAGAAACCCAAGCAAAGAGAAGGGCGATCCGATGGATTGAAGTTAAATCAGAATCATTTCCATCTGAATCTTGTGGCTTTTCCTTCCTCCTGGTTTTTCAAACTACGTTTAAGTTTTCTCTCTGCCTTCTTTACAGAAAGATAATAACAGTTGCATCAAAACGTTTGCCTCACTGCAGCTTTCCTGACACTTTGTCACATTAGTCACAATCCTAAAACATCATCTGAACGCATTTCTGTTGCTAAGAGGAATATTAGGTTTTATTTCTGTGGGATTTTGCCTCCATGTTCCAGTCAATTAGAAGTGACGACAGTGTTGAACCTGCTGGATGCTTGTGAGCTCAATTAGTAGCTCCAAAATACCAAGATGTGTCCAAGCATGCAGAAAGGAAAGCGGGACATCAGGATAATGGGGTTGTTATTTAAAGCGTCTGTTTGTGTCTCTGTTGGTTACAGAGACATTCCAGTTCAAGCTCAGAACAAACAATCTGCTCACGGCGGTAAACAGGCGCTTAGAGGCGGTGGTGGCACTGGTGTGCTCCATCTGGCAGCACTGGAGAAGATCTGCAGCCCAGCGACACGTACGGAGCGGGAACAGAGAGGAGAGAGTCCAACAGAGACGGCTTGAGGAGGACAAATGGAAAAACAACGGGGACGAAGGATTTAATGAGCTGCTGGGTTTCATTCGGTCCGTTCAGTGTGCTGTCGGTCAGTCCTTAAACGGGTCGAACCGTTCTTCCTGAGTGTCCAGTTTGGTTTGCATCTGAGTGAGGAAAGAAGAAAACACTGGTGGGTGACAGGGGCGTCACGAGGATTTAAGGACATGGGGGCAAACGTAGCGTTTACAACATTTCTCAAACAGAGAAGTTGCTTTTCCACTTTTAAAATAGTTCAGGGTGACAGAAACATCTTTTATACAAAATATGAGTTAGTTAATATCAAAGCTTCTTCTGCAGCTGCCTAAAACGAGCAAGGTGACAATATGTATCCTTAATATTTAACAAATCCAAAGTTAAATGGAACAATTCCCTGAACCCCAAGAATCCCAGGAGTTCTGACATCATCATCATCATCATCATCATCATCCAACTGCAGCTCTTTGCAGCTCTGCAGTTTTAAAACTGAGAAAACCAAAATGAAGAACAGAAAATGCGACGAGTTCCTGGTAAACAGATTTTCTCAAGAGGTTTGATCACTGAGCGCTGGGCGTTTGGATGGATTCAGGTAAACTTAGAAACCTCCAGAAGTTTATACCTGAAAACTTAATGCTGTTATTTGCAACATTAAGTTTCCATCAATTGTTTAACAAATGACCATAAAAGTTTTATCTTCAACATCGAGTTATCCCAATGTGCAAATCTAATGACTCATAATCAGCTTTTTGTCCCCGATTGTGATTTAAGATAAGAAGGAAAAAAGAGAAGTCAGGGAGGAAGACAGGTGGACGAGCCCAGAGTAGCTACAGAAGAAGCTTTGTTTTGACTTTACCTTTGAATTTAATCAAACTGTAGCTCAGTAATCTGTCACTTTAACAGCTACAGCAGTAAATGTGTTTGGTTCTGACTAAAGCAAGATGAGGATTGGATGTTCCAAAACAGGAAGTCAGTGGGGAGAAGATAAAAGCGAACTCATTCGGAGGAAAAAACACGTAGCTCATGTTTAAGTCATGCATAGCAAACCTCAGGAAGACCAGCTTCCCCCTTCTCCTTTCTCTTCCAGCCATGTTCCCTTCTTCACAGCAAACTCTCAGATCAGAACCCAAATAATCCGCCTATCGGGCAACTTCCTCCTGCCATCAGGACCCGAAGCCTCCCCATGTCGAAGCTGATATTTACCCACCATGTTGGTGCAGATTAAAGAGCAGAGCGGCCTGAAAGTTGAGCAAATGCTTCCATCCCGACCACCCCGGCTCTCCGTGGAAAACAAATCCTGTTTGCGAACTGGATGGACCGGAACGTCACCTCGGCTCGGCGTTCAGTGTGAACCACAAACAAACAAACAAACAGCTCCGTCTCTCCGCCTGTTGCTAGGTTTCACTGAAATGTCAACAGCAGTAAAACAGCGGACACAAACAGGAAAAGGAAATGTGGAAGCCAGCGGCTTGTGACGGCTGGAGTGCAGTTTGCTGATAGTCGTGAAAACTGCGCTCCTACACTTTTTAAAAAGTCCAGAGTTTTATGTTGTTTTTTAAATGCAAAAAAACAGATGTTCACAATTAATTTGACTCATAGTTCTACAGCTATCAGGGTCTGAACACGGAACCTGGAGATGAAGAGGATGGACGGACTGGTGAAGAATCTTTCTGTTTATTTGACCCCTGCGACCCCGCCGGCTCACCCTGCAGCATCACGGCTCCCGGTCTGAAGACACGTCGCCCTCCGCCCCGCTGCTGGCGCTGGGGTCCTGCCTGGGCCGCAGCGAGCTCTTCTCCCGTCCCGACTCGGACGAGCCTTTAGAGCGCGTCTTCTCCTTCCTGAGCTGCTGCTTTTCCAACTTGGAAATCTGAAGAAACACAAACAGAAACACATTTTATCTTGAAGGTAGTTTACCTGCGCAGAATAAATCTGTGTCAACCTTTGAATAGTCTAAAAGCGGCTCTTTTTTTCTTCTCAATTACTGAAACTGTTTTCTCTGAAAGGGAAGAAAACATCAGGGAAGGGTTGATGCCAGGTTTCCGATGCGCCGTCCAACATGGAGGCGATTCCCAACCCAACAGAAAAAAACACTTCCTGCTCTGGAGGCGCTTTGCTAAGAGATAAAAAAAAAAAAACTTCCATATTTCACTGAAAGTCCTGCAGAGGATCCATATTCTACAGGTCGGTCTGTTCTACCAGAGGCTGTGGCCCAGTTTACACTTCATGAATCTAATTTTACATAAACAGCAGGTGGACCAATAAATCGGACCTGACTTCCAAAATTTTGTGAGATCACCGATTGGTCGCTAGGTTGACCTGGAGACCTTTATTGTCTTATTATTGTTTATAATAAATGCCACAAGTGCCAACATGAAACTCATTCCTGTGTATTTTTATTAAAAATGATCCGTTTTTGTTTCTCCAAAATGTCTAAACAGGTTTTATTTGGCTGGACTGAGAAAGACGGGATCAACTGAATAAAATCTGAAAATTATGACAGTAAAAATGACTCTAAGATCAAAGTAAAACCTGAAGATTTTTTATTATTATTTAATTAGACAGTGATTTTTTTCCATGTGTTCATTGTTTTATCTTGTTTATGTTTTTAATGTCTGTTCTAAATCTCTTTACATTTCTCTGTAAAGCACTTTGAATTGCCTCTGGTACAAAGAATGTGCTATACAAATTTTTATACAAGCTTGCCTTCCCTTTGATTAATATAGCTGGGACATATTTACGATAAGTTCAACTTATTTTCTATCGCTAAACTTTTATTTAGCGGTACTATTGATGGGGAACCTGCAGACTGCTGGACGACCTTCTCGAATCTCTCATTTCTTTCTAACCGCCGTTTGTTTACAAGAGAAATGAACTAAACACAAAAATCCCATTATTGATCTCAGCTTCCTGCTGACTCGGCAGAATCAGTGTAATTAAACTGGAAGTGGGTCTGCACTGGTCCGAACACAACCCTTCGCACCCCCACCATTTGAAGCCTCTCCTCGTCTTCATCTTCATCAGCGATTCAGGAAGCACGGCGGCAGAGAGCTGATGGAGTCGTCAGCCGACATGCGCGCTCACGGCTGCTAAAACTTTCATGGCTCTCTGGGACTTAATGTCATCTCACAAAATCCAAAGCGTTGCGTAACAAATTACATTATTTAAACAGCATGAAAACTTGTATGGAAGCGGTTCTGATGATGTAACGTCTGATTAGATCATGGAGGTGAACATATTTGTTGTTTGTTCTGAAAAGTTACAGACCCTAAACTCTGGATCCTGAGCAGATAAAAGCCTCCACTAACACGATCAAACGTTACATAATCCCAGAGAGATGATCCGCCGCTGCAGCTTCCAGCGACCAGCAGGGTGGGTTTCACCGCCTCCATTGTTTACTGTCAGCCTGACCCCGCCCGGGACTCAATCCCTGATTTATGGAAAGAAAGGAGCAGTGTCTGCTGGCTGTCGCTGTAACCCCCAACCCACTAAACTGAGCCAAGCTCAGCCTGATGGCCGGCCCTGTTTATCCCCATGTTTGGCCCCGCTGCCTCCGCTGCTAAACATCCCAAACAGACCAGATTAAAATTCAGCCGATTGCCTGAATATCCGTCCTTTCGGGGAAACGGACGAGCCCCGGCGAGCAGACGAAGTTGGAGCAAAGGCCAGCAGCAGGAGGTCAAGCCTCTGAATCTCTCTTTCAGTTGGCAGGAGAAGCTGGAGGCCTTCATTCTGGACACAGTGACAGGATCCGCCTACAGCCACGTTTTACTGACCGATACAGTAAAACTGTAAGATATAATCAACATAATACATGTTTACTTAACATGTATTATGTCTCAGCTTTGAGATTTACATTATGTTAGAACCTACAACAAACATACTTTGTTCAAGATTAGTACAACAAAATACTAACCTAGTCTGTTGTGGAGACATAGTTTTCTCTAATATACATTTTCATGTTTTTCTTCTTTATAGAGGCAGAAATTCAGCGTAGGGTTCTGTGTGTGCGTGTGTGTGCGTGTGCTTTTAAATTTCACTGTCTGTTATTAAAGGTCCAACCAAGGACTGGATTTGCAAATTAGCCTGTGGCTTGAACACCTTACAAAGCAACGGTTTCTCACACGTTACACGATTTAATGTGCTGTCCTTGATTAAATAAATTTGAACTGAATTGAATTCAGCTACAAAGTCCATGAGTCAAATTTTTAAATGGCAAAAAATGCACAAGTTATAATAATCAAAGATTTAAAGAGGAGTGACAAAAGCAAATGAGATAGATAAGCAGTGCTTGCTGACAACAGGACATGTTACTGTGGAATATCGTTTCTGCCGCCTGGATAATGAACAGTTAGCATGTCATAAATAATGAGACCTTCATATAGCAACAGTTCTTCAGTCAGAGGCCTCTTCAGATTTGTTGCAAGACTGACTGCTATTGGAGAGCCTTCCTACTCAAAGCATCATCATCCTCTTTGATACTTGGACAATATCAGTTACAACGTCTCCCTCTGGGATAAATATTTTTTTTAATTAAATTAAATAAAAAAAAATACTGGAGATGCAAATTTGATTTAACTAAAAGAGTTCCTAAAGATTCCAATAACTCTCGAAGAGTTTGCACCTGAATCTGAAGCTTTTTTAAGCACAAATACTCTTAAGCTGGAAAATAAATTGCTTAAATCTACCAAAGCTTAAATCTGCCAAATCTTAGGCCTTTGACAGGCCCCTAAAATTCATCCTTTGTGCAACAGATACAAAAGGTCTTCAATATTCAGCCATTTATTCTTCTAAGATGTAAAAAACGAATCGAAACACAAATAAATCTAATGTCTTTCAGAGAGCTAAAAGAACTGCCGTAAATCAGCGCAGCATGAATGTCTGAACATATATTAACTCTTTCTGATGCTCCTGTGGCCTCAGAGGAGGAATCCTGATGAATCCTGGTTTTATGAAGCATTCATGTTTTAAAGGCTCCCAAGAGGAGGAGTCCTGCAGAAAGCTCCCTGCAGACTGCATGTGTGGCTCTGCGCCGTCAATCATCTGCAGCCCATCCCACTTCGCTGTCTGCAGCATAAAGACACCGGCTCATCGCCACAGCTGCGTCACACACCGCCTCGCCGACACACACCGCCTCGCCGCCAAGGCTGCAGCACACACCGCCTCGCCGACACACACCGCCTCGCCGACAAGGCTGCAGCACACACCGCCTCACCGCCACGGCTGCAGCACACACCGCCTCGCCGACACACATCGCCTCGCCGCCAAGGCTGCAGCACACACCGCCTCACCGCCACGGCTGCAGCACACACCGCCTCGCCGACACACACCGCCTCGCTGACACACACCGCCTCGCCGACACACACCGCCTCGCCGACACACACCGCCTCGCCGTCCAGGCTGTAGCTGCAGAGGGTCCAGCTCAAATTCACAGTGGCAGTAAAATTCAAAACTTGGGTAAACTTGTGATATTTCTTGAAAAAATTTCAAAAGTTGAAGTTTTTCCTCCACTCCAGAAAAATTATGATAAATATTTTAAATGAAAAGAAGTTTAAAAATAAAAACATATGTGAAATAAAATGTCATAATAAGTACAAATCATATGCATCTCTGATCGTACATGTCTTGAGTTGAATCTCAATAGAATTTTTTTATTTAAATAGAACCTTCCAGACAACATGAAGTAGGATAAAAGCAACAAACTCATCAGGCTCTGATATGAAAATAAAGTTAAGGATAAAAGGGAAACAAATTCATGAACATCTTTCCTCAGATTTATCTGATTTTGTTATTTAATTATGTTATTGATTTATTTTCATTTTGATCCTTTAAATACCAAAATTCCCATGTAACTTTATATTTTGGTCAATCCCATTATCTAATTTTTAAACATTAGATGATTTAAGTTTTGATCAGTTACTCAGTACCTGAATAAATTTTAACCAAATACTTTTTTTATTTTTAATTTAGTAATTTTTTGAATGGCTACTTTTTACTTTTACTTGAGTAGAAATATGTCGAGGTATTGCTGCTCTTACTTGACAATTTTTGGGTCCTCTGCCCAACACTGTTCTACTTGGAATAGGGTAGAGCGCCCTCTATGGGAGCACAGGCACAGCTAGGACGGGACACTCCTCTCCTGATTGATTGATCGATCGATTGATTGATTCACCTGCTTTAACTAGAAAGTTTAGCAGCTTTCAAACAACATCTGAATAAAAACTAAAATCTGCCTCATGAGCGTCTGAATCTGAGCTAAACCCTCCATGATGAAGATGACTGGGTACCTGTTTGGGGTCTGTGGGAGCAGCCGGTGACGTCAGCTCCACGGTAACCGGACCGTCGTTCTGGATGTTGACCTGCATGTACGCCCCAAACTTCCCGTCTGGAAAACAAAATGGAGGACGGTAAATCACGTGCTTTCATGTGCCAGCCGAGTTCGGCTGCAGCCAACAGAGGAAAGATGAAAAGAGGCGGACAAGGACAGCAAGTTTCACTCGAACTGCTCTCCTTTCTTCTCGCAGGTTTCTTTAGATTGATGACACCATCTGCACAATGAAGCTGTGGGAGAAAACTGATGCATCATCATGTTTCCCTCTCCGGAGGCGGTGGGAGGAGGGCTAATTAGGAAGCTCACGCCTCCCTTTGCTGGGACGAGCTGTGCTCCTCACCTGCTCCCCAGTGGGCTGACCCAGTTCACTGCCACCGCTGCTGCAGCCGCTTCCAGCCGCCTGACCGCCACAATGACACGGCGTTGACGGCAGGGGACGCGGTGCCGCTCCGAACCCGGCACCGGAGGAAAAATTCACTTTGATTTAAACTGTGAGGAAACGAGACGCTGGAGATGACGCGGCTCCGATCGGCGACAATAAACGCGACTTTAACGACGGCCATGTTGTCACATTATGACACGGATGCTCTGAAATGTCCATTTCATTTCAGTGATTCCATACCTGAAGGTTTCCATAAAGAAAGTACACCCTGTTCCAAATCAAGGGCTTTAGGGATCAGGTCTTTTCCCAACATTATTTCCATAAAACCTCAGTCAGTACAGAAATGGTCTTCTGATCGATTGACGGATCATCCTCAGTAGAAGCTGAGGTTTGGTCAGTCTGCAGCGCTGAAGAATAAAGTTCAACTAGAAATGAACCGATCCGTTATCAATATCTGTATCGGACCCGATATTAGACAAAAAAAAAAATCTCGACTGAGTGTGAGTGACGATGTAAGGGCGGATCTATTCTATTCAGCCTAATTCTATGCTTTGTGCTCTGAGTGATGTCAAGCTTCATTATTTATTTTACATTATTTTTAGAATCCTTGTTGCGCTTTCTGAACCATGTAAAAGGTTTGTCGTTTATTTTGACATATTTTTGTCAGTTTTAGTTTATTTGTTTTACTCCTCATTGCACTGATGGAACAAATTAAAGTTGTGTTGTTTTTGCATGTTGGACCAGCTTGTGAAGCTAGTGTGCTGCACTGGTGCACAGTTATCATAGAAATTTGAAATTCACATTTATGTCTGTGTTTAAAAAAAAAAACGTTTCAAGTCAATTGAACTGAATTGATTAAATATGGCCAATATTTAACCTCAGATATTTGAATCAGTATCAGAAGTGAAAAGAGGGGATCGGTGCATCACTAGTCTCTACACATCAGCAATGACCTCAGAGAGGGAATCTTCCTAGCCGTTCTGACAGCTGTGGCCAGACTTTGGTGTCCTCAGTACCAACTGAGTCCAGTCTTTTTGACTACAGTGGACACATCTACAGCAGGTAACTGCAGCATATCACAGGGCTGATCGTTTAATTGAACGACCATCATGTGTTAAAGATTTAGCAGATTCAGCTCAACTCTGCAGCTTTCCCTCTCAGTTCACTCAGAAGTGATGGTTCAAAGCCTCGTCGCCCGTTGAGATCCCGCCCACCTTTGATGAGCTCGGGCCTGTAGGCGCTCCTCATGCTCTCCAGGATGCTGTTGTAGAAGGGCTGGGCGAGCTCTGCCGGCATGGCGGCGTGGAAGTCCGGTTTGTTGCCCTTCAGGATGCACTGCAGGGTGAACTGGCTCACACACAACACCTCCAACTCTCTGTCCATGACACTCTTAGCCCACGCCCGGCCGCTCTCGTCCTCAAACAGCCGCAGGTTCAGGATCTTTCTGACCCTGAAGACACACAGTGCTTATGAAGAGGTGAAGTTTATTTCATCTGTATCTATGAATATGTTTGCAGGATTGATTTAGACTTACATGTACTCAGCATCTCTCTGCGTGTCGTCTGCAGAAATCCCGAGCAGGACGCAGATTCCCCGTCCAATGGAGCTGACCTGCTCCTCTCCCACTGCAGGACAGTGGAAACAGACACACGGCCTTTCTACCACACCCAGGAATTCAAGAACTCTTTGTGCTCGCGCAGTTCAGAGCTCTGGTTCACCTGCATGACAAAGTTCTGCTGAACATTCTCCTGCCAGGAGATGTTTGGGTTTATTTTCAGCAGCAGTGTGAGTGATGGACAGCATTAAGAATTTATCATTGTTAGAAAGAGATCACAGAGATTGTAAACAAATATTTTATCATTTCATTTGAAAGGATTCATCCCTCCATTTGTTTTCTATACTTAGTTATTCTTGCAGGGTCAAGAATAACTGCAAATTTACAATTTAATTACTGGTATGCAATAAATAATTTTCACTTTAGTGTAAAAAGGAAAGAAAGAAAAAAAAATCTTCATTTTTTGCGATGTTTGTATTATTCTCTGTTCTTTGTCAAATGCTTCCTGTTCTTATTTGCCTTTTATCGATGAATGAAAACTAGCTTTTGTGCTAACTCCTGCATATTTACATTGATGCTTACTGATGACATATTGATTAATATGCACTGCCCTAATTTCATAAATAAATAACACAAACTAATAAAGTATTCTACAGATTATTATCAGAATAAAAGAATATTAGTGGCAGCCCTCAGAGGCAGTTATGTTCTTGCAAATTCTATTAATTGTATTAATCAATTAAGTTACAGAAATAAAATTAAAACATCAGTTCTTAAAATAATAAATTTTAATTGTAATGCCATTTAATAATTATTATTTCAGTGTAATTGCAATAATATTTAGAATTATTATTAAGAGTAATTTCTAAAATATATTTTTAAATACTACGGCTTTGAGTTTTCTTATTGTGCCCTTTTATTTTTTCTAGCAGTCTTAACCTCTGCGACTCTTCAACAGACCTGAAATAAACGTCTTATTGGCTGAATTGAGTCCATGTTAATGTGAGTCTGAATAGCAGTTATAAACAAGAGTTTGAGTAAATAAAGTGAAACCGAATTCTTGTAACCCTTAACTCTAAAACAAGGCCGCCTACATCCAACAGGATTAACTGCGTCTGTATCAATCGTCATATCCACCATTATTCGGTTGTACTAACTCGTTTCCCTTCAACTGCTAACTTAGTTTCCCCCAGTTAGCAGCGGTCTGACGCCGCCCCATTCATTTCAGCTGGGATGCTAATGCTAACGGGGCTAACTAAGCTAGCTGGCCATAACAGCTACTATCGGCTGTCTGCTGATTGTCTCCGTGTATTTCAGTTACAGATTCCAACTCCGTCAGCTCGGCTCGGCTCATTCAAAGCTCACCTGTCACACTCGCTTTGGTCACCCTCTGGATAATCGCTCTCATTGTTGCGCTTCTGCTGGGCAGCACGTTGTCAAAGCTTCCGGTCAGCTCCTGCTGTCAGTAGTAGGTTGTCGACATCTAGCGGTGGAAGTTGGAAACACAACAATAACGCCAGCAGAAGCCATTCAGGAATCTTTTAATTTTTTTTTAGATACAACGTATTTACACTTTTTCTTGTCTCGATCATCTTCATTGACATGTTTGTTGTCACCATCGGCATCTTTATCGTCATCATTGTGCTGTTTGGATTTGAATAAATGATTTAACATCCAACAGATTCCATATTCTGAGAATAAGAATTCACTGAAGCTGTTGATTTGAAGAATTCAGAGGTAGTTTCATTTCTCATTATCTCATTTACTTCAAGCCATATTCCAGCACCACAGCATCATGCTGCCACCGTCTGGAAGTTGGTGCAGTTTTCTAGGTTTGGTTTGTCTTTATTGTAGTCAAATGCTGTCTTCAGCTTGTCTGTGTCTTAGTGATTCCTGTCTTAGTGATTCCTGTATAACATTGTTATGGAACATTACAATGTTCCATAACATTGTAATCGATTTAATTTAAACTGCTTTGGGATAAGTTGTTGAAACTTGTGAAACAAATGGGTGTTGAAGCAGGACGATGACGCCTACCAATTCAGCAAGGAAGCAAATGGTCAAAGTATACAAATATTCCACGAGGTAAAAAAAAATATTCAGATAAACTAAGAACTCAAAATGAATGGGAAATCCTTACCAATTACCAGCTATTTATTTGTTCTTTTTCAAGAAATGCAATCATTTATTACATTTCAAAAACACTTCATGGAATAAATTCAAGTATCTTTATTTTTAATTCACAAGAAGATAGTAGGTGTTTTTTTCAAATAATCAGCATATAAGAAATATAGACTGCTGGTCATTTCACCTTTTCATGCTTTTTCCAAATGTGGGTCGTAATCTGCTGGGAATTGGAGGCAAAATGAATTAAACTGGCTGCAAAACACTTTTTGTTGTAAAACCAATTAGATGAAACAACTGGTTTGCAAACATTCCTAAATATCTAGAGCTTTAATAAAATATTATGTGACAACTTGATCATTGCTTTGCAGTGATGATTTGTCCTGAATTTTTTGGACATTCTTTTTTGGCAAAATAATGAAAGACAACCTCTTCAAATATGCAAACATGGCAGCAAGTCTGATGTCCAGCAGCTACTTGTCGCCATCTCCAGCTCCTGATCCTCCACTCAACGACTTGACGAAATTGTAGATCCTTCTGCTGTACGGGACGAAATCTTCCTTATAGATGATGATGGTATTGGAGTGGGCCGTTTCGTAGACACGCTTGTTGGGATTTTCTGGCTCTTTCATTTCTTGTTTCACTGAGTTGTGGGGAGAAATAGTCAATGAGACAGTAGAAAACCAGCTTTAATCTCTTGGAAGTCACCAGAAGTGGTTACTCCTTCTTTAAAAGCAACAAATAACAGACAACTACAGACGAATTACTTGTTTAGTGTTCATTGGTGTTACTGTCCAATATTTGAACAGAAAGCTATCATAGAATCACTGTAAACCGACAATATCTTAAAATCAGATGAATTCTCACTGAAGTTCTCAGTGCCGCCTTTTAAAGGCTAACTATCCTGCAGAATGCTAAAGGAAACAGTTAAGGAAAGTTATCCAATAAGACAAATTAGTTTGACTTTACTAAAATGAAAAATCGTCACAGATGATAAGCAACATCTCGGCTACTCGGGATTCTGTCTCCTTGGTGATTTTCCTCTCAGCTTACTCACCTGCTGGATCGTCCAAACGACCTGTATATTTTAAAAAAGCGTAGGATCCTAATATTGTCCAGACGCCTAGAGCGTAAACTGCGGACACCCTGTAGTTCCACTTAATCGGGTCTTTGATAGTCATTTCGAGACTAAAAACCGGAGGCTTTTAAACGTTGAACTGTCTGGGAATCTTCAGGTTAAACGTTCAGGAAGCCGCCATGACACTTCTTTCTCTATGTCCGTGGTTGGTTTGGGGTTGCATTACCGCCACCTGTTGGTTCACACAGCCTATTACAGTAAACTTTACGGCGCTTTAATATGTGGAGTTACTGTTTAATGAGAAACATGGCTTCTTTTTTTGAAATTCTTTTTTAATTTGAAGTCTTTGAAAATAAAATAAAATTGCTTTGGACAAAATTTTGAGACTAATCCTTTGCTGCTGCGTTCCTTCAGATGAGTCAGAACCGACTCATCTCTTTGATTTATCTTCCTTCTACCTACGATGCAAGGGCTAAAGGTCAAAGCTGTCACTTGATTTGCCTTGTGGCTTCTCTGAAACTCTCCACCCACGTTAGACCTCAATACTGACTATTGCTGAAACTCTCACTGTCAGACTTTGTTTCTGTCTTGAGTCCATTAGAAAAAACAAGGAGAGTTTTTTAAATGAGTCCAAGACCTGAGTTCCTTCAATAGTTTCAAAATTCTTCTTATCTGCAGCAAACACCAATGGAAATCATGCCTGTTTTATCACTGAGATGATATTTTCTCCCTTTCTCCCTGCAAACACGTCTAATAATACTTCTGTCCCATTTGTGGTTTCTAAGAAAAACAAAAACAGAATGCAAGTGAAAAGGAGCTTCAGTAAAATCACTGATGCCATCATATAAAAGAGCCTGGCCCCTCTCTGTCTGCAGAGGTCTGGAAACTGGGCTGTTCCACCACATCTCAGACGCCTCCGAGCCCAGAGAAACGGACCGAGCCGAGCCGCTATCTGTTTTACCTCGCTCACACGAGCAAGGTAAAACAGATAAAAAGACTACGATAGCACCAAGTAACTGTTTGGTCTTAACAATTAATATAATTTGTAGAAAATAAATATTCATATGCAACATAACAATAATCCTGCATGGATTATAGAAAAATCCTAATAAATTTAGATTTGAACAAGTCATGTTTCAACGTATTAGTTTTGCTTTGTTTTATGATCATTTCACCCTGAAAAGTAAAAACTGATCTAAATAACTGGAAGCCCTCAGCCAGTATAATATGCACATAAAAGTTTGACTCGCACTGCGTTATGGGACCCATATGGGCTCACTAACGGGTTCTCTTGACCCAGCAGGACTGTGACTGGGTGTAAACTGTGAAAGCTCCTGGATGCTTTGGTTCTGAAACATCTTTAAACTCGGGGGCTTCTGGAACGAGAGGAGGAGGATTTATTGCCTGATTTTGACTCACCCTCTGCCTCCCAGAGAAAACCTAATAAAACATGTTTCAGGAGCCGTGGGACACCCGAACATGATTCATCCAGCAGGTGAACATTTTGGTCATAAATGATGAAAATGTTTAATCTTTTAACTCAGAAGTTCAAATTTCCATCAGTTCTGTTTGAATGTCAGGGTTTTTCTCTAATTTTTCATCCACCAATCTCTCAAGAATGTGGGTCTGAATCCAAACTTGCCAGGACAAATTATACCTGACAGATAATATTTAGCTGCTGGGTATGAGTTCAAATGGCACTCAGTCACGATTCCTTCGAATTAATAATTCTCCGATGGGTCTGGGGTGGAAAACATTATTATGGAGGCAAAGGAGAGTGACAGCTTCATCCTGGCTGGATGAAACTGAGTTCAATACACCCAGAATCATTTGATTTGTCCTAAATTAATAAACTGTGTTGAAACGTCCTGTCACAGAAAAATTTATTCAGATTTCAGACAAGTTGGAGCAACAGATCCAGAGTATCAGACTGGGATAAGGCCTGGATATTAATCCTATTGTTTGTGGTTTATTTTACTTTTTATTCTTTTTAACTGAGAATAAACAGTATCAATGACATTAACGAGAGCTAAAGTAATGTTATAAACTCAAAGTTTTACTTCATGTTAAGGTTTAATTTTGAACTCCTTCCTGATTCTGGTTCATGTGATGGTTAAAACTTTTAGAGGAAATTTACAAAGCTTTTTGTAGGTTGTAAATTTGTTCTAATCAAAGTTTGTGCAGTTTTGTACTTCTTAAACTAGATGCAAGTTTTTGGTCATTAGCTTTAGCAGAAGAAACAAAGCAATGAGTTGCACTGTTGGCTGAAACTGGGTCAGGATTGTTTCAGCAGAACTCCATCTCTGTGAAATCTGACAGATTTTCTATCAGAGACTCATCTGAGGGTCGCTTGCTTTACCCTGTGCCACTGCCGTGACCCCAAACCTTTCAGGAAAAAAATCTCTTGTGGAATGAAAAGATAAAAGATTGAAATTCTGTTTGTTCTTTCTGTTTGTTTTTTCTTCATGTCCTGTCTTGATATTGCAGCTGTACCAGAAGCTGGTTGTCTTCATGTCCCAGGGTAGTTTTGCTTATAAAACGTATATCTGAAGGTGGAATCCTAATTGCGTGATTGATTCATTAAGTCAAGACTCCATCTAGCATCGGAGTAGACAGGCCACTTTGTTATAACAGGCTCCTGTTTCTGTTTGACCTTCAGTCATTTGGATTACTTGTGTATGAGCTCGTTGTGCCTGGCGTTTGCATGTGTGTCTGAGGTAATGTGTAGAGTTGTGTTTAATGCAGGTGGATGTTTTACTGTTTTAAAATTGAGGATTCTAGTATCACTTCACCCGTGGGTCGGGAGCCTTTAGAGATCCTCAAAGATGCTAGAAAGAAGCCCCGCAGGGAGTGTCCTAGTCAAAGTCTGGACTTAAGCAGTTCATTCATGTTTAAAATCCAGCCTGCCTGAATATAACCAATTCTGCAAAGCAGACTGGCCAACATCCCTCCACAGAGGTCCACCACAACAAGCCTTAACCTCAGGAGAGCCTCTGCAGAGAGAATGCAGCTACGTTTGGATTTGTTTGACCACTGGAGATGATCAGCCTTCCTAATAAAACCCTGCAATAAGAGGACATAGACAGTGGATGGATAAGCACACTCTTTAAAACTCCATGTGCAAATGACACAATGTCTGTTACACCTTCATGTGTCCATCGGTTCCAACGCCAGACCTGAAGAAAGATTGTGACACAATTCATCTACAAGGCAACTTCTCTGATGCCAAATTGAATCTTTTCAATCTAAATCAAACTATTTTGTTGCTTTGGAATGTAAAATTATTTTTTTGCATTTATTATTGAGAAATTGGAATGTATTATGTAGAAATGTTTTTACCATCTTCACTGATAAGAACAAAAACAAACCTGAACAGTGCTGTGATAATGAGCTGAGCTCAGCTCGCCTCACTGCTTCTGAAAAGCCACAAACATGCAAACGTTTTTATTCCTTTTCTCCAAAACTGCAGCTCTTTGTCTCACTGATTCTGTACTTAAAGACTCCATTTCACCTTCAAAACCTCAGACAAGCTCTTAACCTCAGACAAACAGAAGTCATTTAAGAGTATTACAAGTTCATTGTCTGATCACTTTCACCATCTTCTGCTCTTTATTTCAGCCTGGGGCCATTATTTTCCTGCTCAGCCTGCCACGGGCTGCAGCAGCAACCCCCCAACCTCCAGCCTCTGTTGGAACTTGTCGACTGAAGCTATGAGTCACAGAAAGCTAATACAAAAACTCTGAAAGCACATGTGAGTCCCAGGAGCTGCACGTCGTTTCCACGGAGAACCTGGACTTCCCGTCTTCATTCCCTGATCTGGTCAGAGGAGAGGAGCCGGACGGGAAAACGCTGCAGAAATGATCTAATAGGTAAACTCAAACGCAGGTTTTTTAATGTAATAACAGGTGATTTTGTTACATAAAACCCCTGAAAGGCCGGAACAGAGAGGCGCCTTTTCACCTGAGTGAGTTCTGCTTTAAACAGATTATTCATTAGCAAAAAATATATAAAAAAATCAGGAAAGATGGATGGAAATTTTCAATTACAAGCAAGCACAAGTTAAAGTGAATATGAGGTTTTATGGGAAATTTAAGCAGGAAGTTAATGTTATTATAACAATATTGTAAGAAATTTTACACTTCAAAAATGACTTTATAAAACAATAAAAACAATCACTGATTTTAGCATTAAGTTAAAAACCAAAAATAAATGACATAAAGCTGAATGTTGCGGAAACAAATAGAAACTAAATTAAAGGGGCCATTATTGTATTTATGATCAATCTTAAGAATAAAACTGAACGAGTTGTATTTTGTAATGTAAAGTTAAATCTGACAAGATGTAGTTTTTGTGTTTTTATACAAAATCTGAACCTGCTTGGAGAAATGAATCGGTGGTACAAAAATGTTTATATTTAAATATTTTTACTTTGTTATATTTTTAAGGAAAGCAGAACGCTTCTTACAGGTTTAAAAATGTTCACTAATAACATCCCAGGCTGTCATCAGCAAAAATTACCTTCAGGAAGTCAAAAGAGCTTATCATAAACTTTGATAAACTTATTTTTTAATAAACCAAATCTATAAAAACTATTAAAGTTTAGTTTAGGTTTCAAAAAATAATCTGAAAAAGAAATAAATCTTTTGTTTTTAAAAATTTAAGTAGAAAAATGTCAACACTCAACATTTTTAGGACGTCTAAAAGTAAAAACAAAATGAATCAACACTGTGCAGAAAAATGGGATTCAGATGGAGTTCATGCTAAAATCAGGACAAAACTTTAAACTATAACAACTTCAACATCAGCTGCTTTGTTACGTCACTAAGAATCTGAGTTCAAATAAGAATTTGTCTTTGAAAGAAAATTTGTCAAAACTCTCCATTAAAAGCAATTAATGTCAGAAATGTAGAATCTGCTGATGTTGTCTGTGAGCTCCATGTTTTCCTGACTAACTGATGTAATAGAAATGTAAGGATGATTTTGAGGAATCATATTTTGACTTCAGATCATCGGCTCTAATAGGCAACAAACCCTGATTGGTGGAAAGTAACCAGGACGTGAGAAAATATGAGTTTTATAAGTTTTATAATTATTATAAAAACACCTGAAATGAACACCTGCCTGGAGCTATATTTCTGATTGTCATGTATAACTAGAGTAAATACCTGATACTTTCCTTATGACTGAAACCTCACACCTGCTCTCTCTGGGCAGATTCCTGTATTCAGCAGAATCACATTAATCAGCTCCACCTGTCTGGAAGTCTTCAGGTTAAAGCTTTAAATCAATCATGACGCCTTGATGGAAAAAAAAAAAAAGTTACATGACCTTAGAAAAGTATGAATCGCCTCAGGTGCTAATAACACCTGAGCTCAGCATTATGAACATTTTCCATTTTTATACTCTAAAGTCTGCTTTGCAAAGTAAAGTGTAATTTATTTCCAGCTGCTGGATGGACAAGGTGACCGCAGTGAAGGTGGTGAGCTCAGGTGGAGGAGCTGCAGCCAACAGCAGCACAGGTGATGAGAGTGAAATTATGACACAACTTCATAACTCATAATGTAAATTATACTGAGGCTGATCGCATGTAAGGTTATTATGCTGTCTGTAATGGTATTTTAAGGATGTCATTTAAATGAGGGGCAAATTTCATGAATTTGTATTTTTGCAGGTTTGATACAATCTGTTTATGTTTGAAACAAATATTAAAACAGATGTTGGATTGAATTACTCACTGTTGGGGTTTCTTTCTACAGTGGTCAAAAAATCAGTGACAACGTCTGGAGTTACATCACAGAGTAAGCTTTGCTGTTTTCACACCTCAAAATCCAACATGGCTGCTGCTCTTTTGGAACATATCAGGATTGTAGTGACAGTTTTGTTTTTTAGCCTTTTTAGTTCTTTGCATCTCATTACATCCTATATAGTATCAAGCTAAATACATTGGAACCATGTTCCTCTTAGGTTTTATGTATAAAATACATTGTTATTAGGTTGTGTTAACAATAGTGACATTGTTACTCTGAGTCGAGTTTCTTTCTGTCATGAAACTGGAAAATATTTGGATGTTATTCCCAAAATTAAGGGACAACTGAAAATGGAAAACACACTAGTATTCTTCTAATTACTGACTTGTTTACATATACATGCTGTTCACAGCATGTTCCATTGTTGTATTAAAATATTGAAAATAAGTATCTGGAAGGTGAAAAGAAATGGATTTAAGTTTTAAGTTGTAAAACCAAACATATAAAACCAGAAAAACTCTCCAATGATAAATATGTATCGGTGCTAATCAGACTTCTCATCATTCATTCCAGTAAAAAATAAACATGATCTTTGTTTTTCTTTAATTGAATAAGAAAAAAATAATTAGCCAGCAGCAGAAATATGTGCATGTAATAAATTGTTCTGTTGTCAGAGAGGAGGATGTGCAGGTTTACAGTAATAAAACATGTTAAGACATGCGGTTTGGGAATGTTTCCAAATAACAAAAAACTAAAACATTACTGCTCACTTTATAGATGATATATGAACTTTGCCAGTTCAGTCTTGCAAATGAAAATGCGTTTCAGGAATCTGATGTTTTCCACCCAATGTTCCCTCCAGGAATTTTATTTTGATAAACTCTGATGAGAAAAACACCGGGAAAGAAATCTGGTGTTTTCTGATTTCTCTCCTTTCTTTGCTTTCAGGTGATTTTCCTTTCAGCTCCGGTGCGTCAGGTGGAAGAGTTGCAGCAGGAGGATCAGAGGATACGAGCAGTTCAGTTCTGATCAAATCTAGCAGATCTGGAGCCGGGAACGTACGCATCACCACCGTAGGGACTTCCTCTGCCCAGTCCTCAAGTGAGAGCTCAGGGGCCTCAGGGGCCTCAGGGGCCTCAGGGGCCGCTGTGGCCTCCGGGAGAGGAGAGCGGTCTAAAGAGGCCAGAGGAGCAGGAGGAGCAGGAGGAGGGTCCTCTAGCATGTCCTACAGTTTTGGAAGTGGAAGCAGAGAAGCTAAAAAAGAAGGGGGTCTTGGTGCTGTGACCGTTTCCACGGTGATTAAAAGCAGCTACGCATCAGGAGGGTCCAGGGAAGGGAAGAAGGGCTCATCATCCTCTGGCATTACGTACCCACCTCATCCAAAGGACAGAAAGAGTGTGAGCACCATGGCAGCTGCTCTGTCAGACGTCTTTGACGGTTCGTCTCGGGTCACATCTTCTACTGTTTGCAGTTTCAATACAGGGCAAGTTTTCATTTGATCCTTCTTGTGCTTCAGAAAGCTCAGATTCTTCCCTGGAGTACAGCAGGAAGGAGTATGGTATGTGAATTTTCTGTCAAGTATAACTGATCTCGGTTTATAATGCTTCATAATGCTGATCTTGGTTTGATTTTGCAGGGAGTCCAACTGCAACTTCAACTTCAGCCACTAGAGGGAGAACTCAAAGCAGAGGTGCACTAATGACCTCTAAACTAAGGCTTTATTCCCACATTTTTGCAATTAATTTTAAATAATCAGCCTTAGCTAATAGAGAAATAATTACTTTTCTTTGTTTTTAGAGAGTGAGATCAGAGCCAGGCTTCAAAGTGCTTCACCTCCAGCCAGATGTGAGTCTTTCACTGATTTGGCTTCTCACCTATAAACATCCAACCTGAAGCTCTTCACCTTCTTGGTTCTTTTGATCAGATTTAAAACCCAGGCATGACGGAGTTCCTGGTGTTTTGTTTCTCTCAGGGACGGAGCTGGATGACGTGAAGCGCCTGCTGAGGGGAAATCGCTCCACCAGCACCAGCCCCACCCAGTCCCCCAACAACACACTGCCCATTCCCAAGAAGGCCAGTGTGGAAGCCAAGGCCACATCTGAGAGCTCCTCCGGTCCCATCGGTCAGCTGGAGAGGAACATTCATCTGTGGCAAGCCTAGGAAAGCGTTTCATGTGTTCACCGTGTTTTTGTGTTCTGTTGTAGATCAGTACGGCAGCGTGTGGTCGGGGAATGTGAGCAGTGGATATTACAGCACAAACCCCAACAACTACACCACTACCTCCCATCTTTACCTGTCAGGTCAGTCACAGGAACTCACAAATATGTTTACTTTTAACCTTCTATTAAAGGAACCAAACAGGTTGCAAAAAGTTAGCTTCCCCATGTACAACAGACATTATAAACCCTACAGACCGTCCAGACCTTCTGAGTCTATTCCTTAGTTCAACTTAGGAATAAATTCTTGTTTCTATTTTGTTGGAACTTTTAGTGCACTTTCTTGGAAATTGTATGATATTTACACATTCAGGTTTCCTGTACTTACAGGGAATTTTCTTATAGGTTAAAATATATTTACCTTTAAATACAAATTACTTACACTGTACTCCACAAAAATGACATAGTGCTTTGATTAAACTTAATGAGAATTTATTGAGTACTTCCCTACAAGTTAAAGGTTACATTTTCCAAATTTATCAGGTAGTTTCATAAATTTTTGAGTGTGCATACTTGAAACTCGCATGGTACTTTACAAGGTATTTCTAACATGGTATGGATACTTTCCAGAACATGTTTTGCTAAAGCTTACAAATTACTGACATGCAACTTAAAATGATTTTTCGTTATATCTTGCAGAGACTTTTCCAGAACTTATAAGGTGTTTTGATGAAACTTTCAGAAAAGTGTAAAATGATAGTTTAAGTGGGAAATATTTGAAGGTTTGATTGTTCATGGCTGCATCTGTGACAGATGGATAAACCGGTCTGTTGTGTTCTGTCAGGTGCAGGAGTCCAGAACAACATGACTCTCGGCTCTCCCTCTGTGAACGCCGGACAATCTGTCAGCGGCTCCAGTTAGCCTCAGCCTCTCCTTCATAAAAGGTTTTCTACTGTCATTATCTTCACATTTTCACTGGATGTTGTGTTCTCCGTTGCAGTGCCAGCATACGGTGTGCAGAATAACCTGACCAGTCCAACGGTCCTCTCACCCACTGGTGCCGGCTCACAGATAGGTAAACCAGTGATCCCACAGATCTGAGCATTTTCACATTTCATGCAGTTAAAAAATGATCTGCTTAAATATAAAACTCGGCTCACAATGTAATGTATGTAACATGTTTTGGTCTGGTTGCAGTTTATGGCGTGCAGAAAAACGTCTCTGGAATAACTGCACCCACAGGTGAGGAGGCAGAAAATGTTCTCAGATTTAATCATTCTTTTTAGACTGAGCATAATTTCAACAGGATTTAGCCAAAAATTATTTTATTTACAAACAGTTGGATTTTTCTCAACAGTCAGCCTCCAGGCTTCAGGTCTTTTAAAGTTTGGTCAACTATTTTTACAAATTTTTTCAGTAATTTGTAAAAAAATAATACTAATAATAATAATTCAGCAATGATGAGCACTCTTCCAGTAATAGTGAGCTAATTTTACATTTAGCGCTTTAGCAGGAGCTTTATGTTTATGATTAGTGCTTCTGGATTAGGGAAGGTAACTACCTCCAAACCACCATAGCCCGATTTGCTACATATGACTGGATATTAGCACAAGGAAAAAGTCCATGGAGAAACTATGAAGGTTTTTTGGAAAGTCCGGGTAGCTATTGATGAAAACCAGTTTAAAAGTTCTCAAAAAAAGCTTAGATCATCTGAAGATTCGTCACATACATGGTGATATAGATCTACAAATTACAAGGAATTATAAACTGGGGGATATGCAACTGATTTCCTTGTTTATATTTGAAAATCTAATTACATAAATGCCCCATTTGGGGTTCCTCCAGGCTCAAATCTCACCCCTCTCCTGTGTGCTGATGACACACAATTTAAATTTCTGTCATCACATGACCATTGACTACCACCAAAATGCAAGGATATAAATCATGTTGCCTTGTGTCTCATAGTGAGACCCAGCAGTCCCACCAGTTATGAGGCCTCAGGGAAAGACTTCAACTTTGTGCTGATAGAGAAGGAGAACGCTCCCATCAAGAAGGAGACGGAGCGGCTCGTCATGGCCAAAGACACCGGGAAGCAGTTTGTGTCCGCTGCGCCTGCCACTTACTCAGGTTTTAACTAAACTATACCTCTGACAGAAAAGATCAAATTCAAATTCCACAAATGCTTGAATTTAGATTTATTTACACATTTATCTGAAGGAACCTAATTACAGATTTGATTGTTGGGAATATCTGGTCTTGTAGGCACTTACTCTGAGGACTCACTGAAGAGGGAGAAACAGAAACTTTTGTCCAGCGCAGTGGATGAAGGAACTGATGCCAAATGTAAACAGACCTTTTGATTCTTAGAGTTGTCATCCTTAATTGTTCTGTGAAGTCATAAATCGATGTTTGTTTTAAATGTTATTACTGTAGCTTCATCCTTGAAATCTACTACAAAAGACAAAGCAACCTATGCAGGTACCATTTATTGATTTATTATGAAAACATGGACATTATGCTGTTTTGATGTACTGGTTAGCATCAGAAGCTAGCTGCTAAACTCACACGTTGCTGTTTGTTTCTCAGAGATCCGTAAAGACGAGTCGGGTTTTGAGTTCTGCTCCTGCTGCAGCTGGTGGAAGTGGCTACTGGCCCTCGTCTTCACCCTGCTGCTCCTCCTGGGGCTCCTCTTCGGACTCATCACTTTGGGTAAGAGACAAAATTCCAGAGAAAAAAACTGATTCTTTTTTGAAGAGTGAGCTGATCACCCAGGACCCAGACCCAGGCCTGACTGTGTCGGTACCTTGCGGAACCTCATGGTGATTTACAAAGAGGTAGTTCCTTTGGTGAAGGCCTGATCACCTGGTCTTCTGTCATAAAGCCTGGATAAAGGATCGGGTTGGTTATTCAAAGTTTGTGCAGGGGATCCTGAAATCACATTGAGTCACACTTAGTCAGTCTCATCCTGACCGGAGCAAAAAAATCTACAGAAATTTAAGTGAGAGTCCAGCTAGCTTAGAGCAGACCTAAGATTCCCTGGAGAGATTACATTCACATCTCATTGCTGGTTTGGGAATGTCTATGAGTTCCCTCACATGACCTGGAGGAAGTGGAGAGAGAGAGATCTAATGGCTCTTTTGTTAACCTTTTGGGCCTATGAACCATCTTGGAAAGAGATAGAAGAATTGATGAATGACAATATATTTTTGTCTTACCTTCTGTAGGCAACAGTCATAGGAACCTATTTGATAAAGCAATTATCTGGAAAACAAATAAATTCTATCTATAAGCACCTGGTAACCTTCTTTGGTGCAATTTGTAAATGTTTGTTCCCAGGTGAGGAGGTGAGACGCCTGAAGAACCGTGTTGATGCTCTGGAAGCCGCCACTGGCAGTGCATCAACCAGTCGCCTGTCGTCTTCCTCCGGCATCAACATCATTGACCCGCTGGACTCAGAAAGAACCTCTTCTGGTTCCACCCTCACCCGATCCGATAATTCAATCGGGCCTGGAGGAGGCACAGGAACCGGACGAGGACAGGACAGCGCCGCCCTGCAGAGAACCGTTCAGCAGCTGCTCTGGGCCGAACTACAATCAAATGCTATGAGAGGTGTGGAAACAAAGCACCAGGATTTAACATACACACACACACGCACGCAAAACCAAGCACTTCTGAGTTAAAGGGCTTTTTTTGTATTGCAGAAACTCTTGCTTATTCTCTAAAAGGAGAGAAAGGAGAACCTGGACCTAAAGGTACTCACTAACCTCACAGTAGTTTAAGATTTATTCATATCTTCATACTTACGACTACCTCTATACAGGCGATCCAGGGGCACTCGGACAAAAAGGTGAGGAAATACTCCACTAAATGTTTAGTAGTTCATAAACTTGAACATAGGGGTAAAAATCTGTCTTCTTTTCAGGCGATAGCGGCTTTCCTGGACTGCCAGGTAAGACTCTGAGCAAACTAATCCATGTTTTACCCTTCCAAAGGGGTAAAAAACTAATCAGTTTCTTTTTGTTCCTTAAGGTCCTCCTGGACAGATTGGACACTCAGGACTGGATGGACCAAGAGGACCAAAAGGAAATCCAGGTAATGGAAACTTAACTTATTTTCTCTGTTATGAAGTTCAATGAAAGAGCTGAGAATCTCCTTGTTTCTGCCCAGGTGAACCAGGTGTAGAAGGACAACCAGGCCAGAGGGGACGGGAGGGACCAATGGGCCCCCGGGGAGAGTCTGGACCGCCTGGTGTTGGAGAGAAAGGGGATAAAGGTTGAACTAGATTACATTTATTTAAAACAAGTTGAGAACGTGCTGGAAGAGCAGGAAGTGCTGATTTGCTTATGACTCTGCAGGTTCTCAGGGTGAACCAGGACGTCCTGGTCCTGCTGGAGCCCCTGGACCCATTGGTCCAAAAGGTGAGGACAGGATTCATATTGCTTATTAAACCAGTAGAAATAAAAGTACTTCACCCACTGATTACTGTTTGTTTAAGGTACTGCTGGAGAGCAGGGTATCTCTGGAGTTCCAGGTATAAAGTTGGTTTCAGTTCATTTCTTTATGTTTAAGTTGATTAGACAATAATTAATGTTATATTACTGTAAACAGGTGTACCTGGTCCAAAGGGATTCCAAGGTGAAACTGGGCCTTCTGGAGCCAAAGGTACAGAAACTTTATTTCATCTCCCACTTTCATTCCAGAGAAAATGTGTCCAGGGTTTTATCAGATTGGTGAAAACTCTGGACCCTCGACTGGTTGGTCCAGCAATCAACAGAGTCTTACTGGAGGCATGGATTCTGCTGAAGTTTTAAACAATTGGATCAGATTTGACCCGATAGCTAACATTTAGCTCATGTGGAACAGATGTTGAATAGCCAGTGATGGGCACCTCTAACTCAAATGTTAAATCACCAAGTATGAATGTTAGTTTTGCTAATATTTATGATTTTAGTGGAAGCTAATGCTAAAGCACTAACATCAGTCATGCTGATACCCACCATGAGTCAATGCCAAAATATGCTACAACATTGTATATAACCCTCAACAGGTCTCTGGTTTGGTATTGTTATAATACAGAAATATTTTAGATGAAGTAGCCAGTGTAAAGTTATAATTACTTCTGTTCTCCATCTGCTACATTAATGCAGGTGACCGTGGAGCACCAGGTGTTCCAGGAACTAAAGGGGACAATGGAGAAAGAGGACCTCGTGGACCAGTGGGTACGTACCATAGGAGCTGGTTTATGTCTTTAGCTGCTATTAAAGTACAGCAGCTCAGTTTTCCTTGTTTTATGAAGTAAAAGTGTATAAGATAGGTACCTTGGCTCTGAGGCGACTACATGGCATAAAGTTGTTTTTGGAAAATAGCATTTGACAAAGTTTCAAAAGAGGAATTGTGTAACTGTACGAGGAGGTCAAGGATGCAAGAGAAATACGTGTTGGTAGCAAGAGAAATGGACAAGGGGAATGAGAGAGTGGCGAGGTTTGAGGAAGGGTATGCCATGGCGGGAAACAGGTTGAACAGTTCAGGTACCAAAGGAGAAGAGATGTGCTCAGACCATCCAGTACAACAGGCAATGCATAAGAGCGGTGAAGGACAGTGCATGTAGACTGGAGAGGAGAGTAAGGAGTGATTAGGAAAGTAACCAGATGATCAAGGTCAATTTGGAGCCGGTAGGGAAAAGGTAGCTCATGGATGATGGATGCAGAGAAAGAGGATCTACAGAGAGTTGGAGCGATAATTTAGGCAGCTAGTAATAGTAAATGTTTTAATGTCAACAACAGCAAAGTTTTGTTATCTACTTATCTACTCTAAAATATGAGTGATAATGATGTTTGTAATTTAAAATGTTAACTACAAATCTGCCTCAAAGAAAAGCACCAGTAGATTATAATAAAAGAGTTTTCTTAAAGGTGAACCAGGAACTCCTGGACCTCAAGGCCAATCTGGACCAAAGGGATCTAAAGGAAGTGGTGGTGAGTGGAGAGATGGAAGATCTTACTGCAGAGCACTGCAGAACATCTGATCCACAACATAGCATTGACATCTATGTTGTAACTGCAGGTGAATTGGGTTCAATAGGACTTCCTGGTGCTAGAGGTTTACCGGGTCTCCCTGGTGATGTTGGTCCACAAGGTACTAAATTCTCCAGAGCTTTTACCCTATATACAGCAAGAAACATTTTCTCTGATTCTCTCTGAAAAATGTTTTAAGGATGTTTTAAACTCACCAAACTATAAGATAAAAAATGAAAACTCCTTCCAAATAAACTGCTTGTTCTCCAGGTCCTCCTGGAATCCAAGGGCCCCCAGGTACACAGCCTACACTTTTACTAATGTAACCCAAACTGGTTTGGTTTTCTACGTTTTAAAGTAGTTTTCTGGTGCCTGATGCAGGTGTTGCAGGAATTCCAGGCCAGCCCGGTGGTAAAGGTACAGCTTTCTTGTTTTTCCAATGTGATAAGATTCACACTGTAAAGAAAACCGCCTGGAAGGCTTGTAATGATCGTTCTCTTCTTCAGGTGAACCAGGATCTCCTGGTAAAGTCATCGGCCCGAGTGAGAACAGCCTCATGTCTTCTCCCAGCATTGACCAGGAAACCCCAGTGACTCTTGTATTCAGTCTGGTTTCTTTCTGTTTCCTTCATATCCAGTAAACTCTGACGCTGTGGCTATTCCTGGACCTCCAGGACCAGCTGGACCTCCAGGTTCTGCTGGGCCCCCAGGTTTGTCTGGTCCCATTGGTCCTGCTGGAATCCCAGGCCAACCAGGTAAGCCAGTTCCCCTTGATTTAAACATGTTGGATGTCTGAAAAAAAGCCTTGAACCAGGCACGTTTTGTAATTATTTAGGTACAAAGGGAGAACGAGGGGATAAGGGAGAAAAGGGAGATAAGGGGGACCAAGGTCAACGTGGAGAGCCAGGTAAGAGCATTCGAATCACTCTTTCAGACACTAAGAAATGTTTTTGATATGCATCTTTTAATTCACAACAAACTTGTTTCAGGGACCGGCCTTCCTGGACCGCCAGGGCTCCCAGGGTCCCGGGGTGAACCTGGACCTCAGGGGCCTCCTGGTATGTTTACAACAGAGGTGTCAGCATCTTGCATCTTTTAGATTCAACATCACCTGACTAAAATGACTGATTTGTTCCTCATGAATTAACCATTCGTGGGTGCGGAGTCAGAAAAACATGCAGGCCAGCCGGTCTTGAGGCGATCTCTTGATTTGAATGAATTCAGAGCAAACGAATGACGCTGTCTCTGCTGTTTAGGTGAGGGTAAACAGGGGCCCCCAGGCCGCAGAGGCCCTCCTGGAGATCCAGGTAAACACAAATCCAGTTTTATCAACATTTGATAAAAGAATGTATCATTAGCATAGAGAGCGATCTGTGTCTGATCACATGTTGATTTTCTGTCATACATGAAACTGATTTGTTTCCACTCAGGTGTTGGAACTCCTGGACCTCGAGGAGAGAAAGGAGAGCCTGGCAGCTTCTTACCAACATCTGGTTAGCAAAACAAATCTCACTGTCCTCAAACTTAACCATCCATTTTGTCTTTGTGTGACTTTTGATGGAGTTTTTCTCATTTCTCCGCAGAAACCTTCTTTGCTGGACCACCAGGACCTCCAGGTCCACCTGGTAGGGCTTTGTAAAGTTTACATTTCTTTATCTCTAGCATGTCTTTAGCACAACTTACAAAACATCTAGGTAAGTATATTTTCTATCATCAAGTATAGTTCTAGCATCTCACAGACTGATCTGTTTTTAGGTAAAGAAGGAGGACAAGGATTCCAAGGTCAGAAAATATGCAAGTATTTTGGGAAAGCCTGTATTTTGCAGTGTGTGACTAAATGTAATGATTTTGTTTCAGGTGAACCAGGTCAGCCGGGACTTCCAGGGAGTCCAGGGGAGCCAGGTGCTGTTAAGTGGCCAAACTGTTGATGACTGTCTCAGTAATGATCCTTTAGCGTTTGATTTTAAATCAATGATTTCTGTCTCAGGGTTCCCAGGACCTCCAGGACCTCCAGGACCTCCGGGTAACTCAAACACTGAATGTGATCTTCTTCAGACCATGATGCATATTATTTTGAATCCTTTCAGAGTTTGGGTTTCTGAGGAATTATGGTGTTTATTTGCACTTTCCATGTGTGTCTTGCAGGTGGTCCAGTAACAACAGGAGGGGAACCTGGTAAATAGTTATTTTATATTAAAAATATTAACATTTACAAAGTGCAATGTTCTGGAGATTATCAGGTCAACAGATTGTATGAAGCATGCTGCAAGATATTCTGTAACACAATAAGACCTACTCATATTAAATGTGATCCAGAGAACATGCTAATCAGGATATTTTGAAGTCTGAAGATGAAGTTTAGATAGTTGACCTTAAAGGCATCCAGGTTGTGTTTACATATCAAGACAGACACACACACCAGGTTCCCTGCTGTCAGTGAGTTACAGTGAGTTTAAAAATCTAAGCAGGACCAGCCAAATCATCACTCCACCACCACCGTGCTTTACAGTCAGCCTGAAGTGTGCTGCGCATCGTGGCCCAACAACTCTGCTTTGGTTTCATCTTTCTGAAGGACATTGATCCAGAAGAGCTGTGTTTGATTCAGGTGCAGCTCTGTCAAGCCTGTCTTGTTTCTAGTCATGCTTAGAAACTCATTTCTCTAAGCATTGCAGTCTGACCTCCAGAGTCCAGAGATTTTTGTGTTGTTTCCTTCAGCGGTTCTTGTTGCAGCGCCTCCACTGGCGAGGGGGTGAACAAGTTGCTCAAAGGGTTTGGTTGTTTGACTCAGTGCAGTGAGAAAGAGAACCACAGCATCTGAAAATGGAACAAATTGTATGAGGGGCCATTTAGGACAAAATCTATGTTTTGTCTCTCACACACTACTAAAAACTAATACACACACACAAAATACAAAAATTGCGCATATACACTACAAAAATATCACACATGCATACAATTTTTCTCTCACAGGCATACAAAATATACTAAAATAGCGCATACACTAGAGCTGAAACGATTCCTCGAGTGATTCGAGTACCTCGATTATTAAAATTCCTCGAGGAAAACTGACCTGCCTCAAAGCCTCATTATATTATGTTTTATTATTTAACGTCCATTTTTCAAGTTCGGCCTGGGAGGATTTTATTGAGTCATGATAATGTTCAGGTTTTTGTCTTTTTCCGGGGACCAATAAGCATCTTAAAATGACGGCAGCGATGCCTGGAGTCCGGCGGGATTATTTATACAGATAAACGGATA